>CABFWB010002024.1:113752-126910 GCA_902151455.1 Timema bartmani
AACAGGTGTACTTGGCCCAATTGGAATGCACTTAATCAATTAAGTTGGCATGTAGACGTGGCCCAGTTGTAATGTAGGATTAACGCCTCCCTTTTCAAACGGAGATCATAACTTGTTTACGTGGCCCAATTGTAATACGCCAAGATTTTCCACGTTTTGATGAGTTTTGTTCAGTAGTTATAATGTATAGCCTACATAATATGATATACAAGTAATAATAAAAGATTTGTAGGACCATAGAATAAGAATATAGTACATAGCATTGTGCTTACAAAACCATCACGTTCAATCAACATCCCTTGTGCATGTTAGAAAAAACAGATAGGACAAAATGTTTGTTTGAGACATCAACATACTTGCAAAATTCAACATCAAAGCTTGCAGAAAAGCGCTGTTGACAAATATTTATATAAATTCATTGTTTGATTTATTGGTGTCCTCAAAATACAAATAACATGTTATGAAATCAGATCTTAAGTTTAAAGTCATCAAATGATAACCAAATTTTAACCACACTACCCTTACCAGTGCTTCCTTTTAGAATAGCCTATATATCCGGCCTACGACATATTTGTCAAAATATAAAGCCCTACACACATTAAAAGAACTCTTAAACTTTCCAATCAGAAAAAAGGAAAGAAAGAAAGCGTTAACACACTATATGCCATCTCCAAAGTAGATTTCTGGGTGATCCGTTGATTTCATGTCCATCGTAATTTAATTAATTACCCTATGCCATTTGGAGCTTGAAATTTCATTGCCACATTTACAAAAGTACGTCAAATATCCTTATCTTGAGCTAGTTCTATCTAGTCCACCTCTTTACACCCTATCTCTTTCAGAATCATTCTAATGCTGTCCTCTCAACTACGTCTAGGTCTTACCAATGGTCTCTTCCCATTGAGTTTTCCGGTCAAAACCCTGAACAAGTTTCTAGATACTCCCATTTGATCTGCATGTCCTGTCCACCGTAATCTAAGAGACTTGACTATTCTAACAATATATTGTGATGATGAGTACAGATTATGTAACTCATCGTTATGTAAGCTCCTCCCCTTCTAAGTAGCCTCATCCTTTTTTGGATCAAATATCATCCTAAGCAGTTATTTTAGAACAACCTAATTTTTTTGTCATGTAAGGTATGTGACCATAGAGAACAACTGATAAAATTATTGTTTTGTATATTCTGAGTCTTACATTCCTTGAAAGCAGGCGAGATATCAACAACTTACTGACCGAGTAATAGCATGCATTTTCCGGCTGTATTATTTTCCTAATACCCAATACTATACCATTATTGCTAGTTAAAATTGTTCTCAAAGATTAAAACTATTTAATCCTGCCAAATTATAAGTTGTTCGAAGTAATCTCTAAATAATCCTCCCCAATCTGTGTTCTCTGTGTGATTACATAGGCCTACTTAGTCTTTTCAGCGTTCTCTTCTAAACGTATTTCCTTACTAGCCTCTTATACAAATTTTTGCATTTATTACCACACCTTCCTTACTATTGCCCAACAAAGCTAAATCATTCATGTAGCCTAGTAACTAAATAAATTAAATTACAAATATAGAATAGTTATAAAAAAACTAACAAATATAAGTTTATTATCATCCCCAAAATTTGTATTGTTTTAATATATATTTTTGGGGAGTATTTTATAAATACTGTGAGTTCAATGCGTGCAGAAGCTATCAAACATTTATCCAAGCTCGATTCTAAGATAAACACGGAAACTAAAATTGTGAACATTAATAAACCATTTAACGAAAAGGAACCATTTAGAAAGCTACATGTATGAGTCAACCGGGAATCAAACTTGGATATTTTAAACCAATAATATGCGTTACCACCTATAATTAAGGAGTAGGATTTTTTAAAGTTTATTACAAGATAAACAGAATTAAAACGATAGATTTCAAATCACTGCATCAGCATTCTCCTAAAAATAGGATGGGAAAGTACGATGGCCAGTTTTGCTCCCCTGCAATGTTAATCGAGGGTCACTAGACAAATTGCCGTAGACGTAAATAACTAAATTCACATCCAGGCTAGGTTTTTTTAGGGAAATTACACATGTTATACTAACTATGATTTCACACGAAACAGTTGGGCACGTGGGATATTCCATAAATCTTGTCTAGCTTTGTTTTATTACTGTACAAAGGATGGTGTTCGAATCCCAGCCGAATGAACTGAGGTTTTTTACTTTAATTATTTTACACTTTCCATTATCGTAAAGGCGGGTATAGGTAGTAAGACGCGGTGAAGCTAATAAAAAGTTTCCCTTTCCCTCTATCCTCGCTAATATTGAAGCATTTCTTCTAACATGTCATCCTCAACCTGACCCCTTAGAGAAACTCGATAGTAACTAACCACTGTTGTTAAACTTTCCGCTAAATAGATTTGAAAAAAAAAAATCTGTTATTTCGTTATTAAAAACTGGCAATGAAAAGAATATCACGTGTTTACTTACAGTTAAAAATCTCTCGAAGCCAACAAGTGGGAAAAAAAACAACATATTTTCTCTCTCCAATGATAGAAAAATAGGATTAAAAGCTGGGAGATTTGGCTCAGAGCCAACATGTTAGACTGTCATTCTCAATTTTAACTTTGGAGGTCAAGATTAAACTTGAATGCTGGCTCAGTGCACCTACGGTGGTTTTCCGGCGGTTTTCTTATCTTTCTCCAAAGCATAAAAAAAATACATTTCCTCCTCCATCCTCATCTCATGTCGATAATTTAGCGAAAATTGTAGCTAGACTTAATGGTTGGTAAAATATTTAGTAAGATACACTTCTTGGTTTTATATTCATCGTTTTCATTGATCCACTATTTTTTATAACTACATCAATTTCAATTTTGGTATAAAATATCATATTAGTGAACTAATATTTTTCATAGATTTTCTATTATTACATTGATAATGAATGCATACATTCATACATATCTAATCACGCAATTATCTTATGGGGTAGGTAATAAACTGTGCATATAGCTAAAAATACAAATCTGTACTTAATTAATCCTTATTAATTTTTTCACACTTCCATATCCTTGCTGACTACCTTCTCTTAAACAACATCCATACACCGAGTCATACACCCACTTTTATTCTTACAGCTCTTAATGTTTCTCTTTATCATACATTTATCTATAACATTTAATGACGTCTTACCTAGCCTACCTCTTCCTTTTGATCCACACACTCCAATCTCAATACACAATCATCCTCTCAACACCCAAACTAACGTAATAAGCTTCTTTCATATTAACCTATTCAATACCCTTTTAAACCACACTCCTTTGACACCCATTCATTACTGACTCTATCTATAGGAGATTTTCCGCATACATTTCTTAGATATCTAATGCTAAACAAATTAACCTTGCTCTTGTGTTTCTCCTGACAAACCTACGTTTCACATACATAAAACAACGATGGCATTAAAACACTTATATATATACTGACATTTTTGCCTCTTTCGATACTACTTCATTCTTTGCAATAATCCACATACATCCAACTAATCTAGATGCGTTCACCCGTCTGTCGATTTCACCATCTATTATTCCATTTTTACAGAACATTCTGCCTGTACACATAAAATCGTTCACTTGTTATATATTTTGTAACACACTTTGTGTGAAGCATCTAGAGCTCGTCAAAGCAGAAGAACATTTTGTGTGACATAACAATTAGTCCCTATAACTGCGCTCTGCACTCATATGAACCATACCTTAGCAAAATGTGCCTACTCTTTTATCTCCTTTTTAAAATGTTAACGATCGACATGATTTCGTTCCTTTGGAATAAAAGAGTTTCGACAATCATACACTTGGACTTATTCTTTATATAATATGTATATTTATATTATATATATATATAGCACCACGTATTAATAACTGTTCAGGTTATACGTACAGCTGCATATTCTAATGCAAAGTTAAATATTAATTGTTTAGGACCCTCTCTCACTTTATTTCCTACACGCACTTTTCCCTGAGTTTTATTCAAACACATTTGAATTAGCCTAGTTAATGGCTCGGGTTTATCGTAATGAACTTAAATACTATACAACTTTTACCTTTCAATGTAATCATATGCCTTTTTAAAATCTTTTAAACAATAATATGAACACTGCTATTGTATTCTGATTTCTATTCACTACTATATTATTTAATTTAAACTAATTATTAAAGTTTTTTATACTAAAACTTAAGATTTAAAATGAGTATTGTAAATATTTACAAGATCAGTAAAATATGGTAAATCTATAGATTTGGAGTGCTTGGTCACCTCTGTGGTCGTGAACCTATTGGCGTTGATAGTATTCAGAAAAGTAGTGAAGTTTCGATTACAGATTCTGATGAGTCAATTCAAATGTAGATTTACTGGTAGGAAACGATTGGCTTACAATCCATTGTACCTGGTAGTTAAAAAAGCTTGTTTAAGTGCATGAAAAAACAGACAATTATTCAAATAGCTTTATTTGATTGTATTTCAATCTTCAAGTAAATTTATACACAATAATGCTTCTCAAATTTACTCATATTTTATTTGTTTAAAATATACTCACATTTGTTTTATTTCAATAGTTTTTAATCAGTGGAAATATATGTAGAATACTTGTTATTCTATTGCCTATCATCCTGTAAAGGAACTAGTTCATCTAAATTACAACCCCTATTTAAAAAAAAAAACGAGATCGATTGCGTCATCACTTCACATGGAAATTGGTCGTTAAAATGACAAACAAATCCTTGATTGCGTCCCAGTTTACAAATCGTGAAACCGTTCAATCAAAGAAAATTCACCGAATCCTGATTAAAACACAACAGAGCTTCACCTCCTTATAATGCCTCAGTGGCACACCCCTTTTTCAACCTTCATCTCCCCCACTCTTACAAAATTCCCCTTCCTTCCATCAAACAGTCTTCTCTAAGTATTCTCTTATGATTGACTCTGTTTCATACCTGCGGCCTCGACTTTACACTATTCATGGAAAATTCTACCAAGAATCGAGTTATTTTCCGAGTGACGTAGGTGTGATAATGGATTGACATGTTCAGACATGTTCTGATAGGTTCAGTAAAATGACAACCTTGATAAGTTTCAAAACTATTCCAAATTAAACCCACATTCAAGATAGTAAGACACACCTCGGTGGCGTAGTTAGCTAACGCACTTGTTTCATGTTGAGCTAGACTGCCGAGGACGGGGAGATCAAGGTTCAAATCTCGGTCGGGTGAATTGGGGGAAGTTTTCCTAAATGTTTTTCTACTCTCCTTCAACGCAAATGGGGATTCACTTCCTCTAAATTCAACCTTCCCAATTCCTAATCCATTAGCCTGGCTAGTACTTAAAGCGTGTGACCCGAACGGGTAGTAAGACACAGTGCTATATAATATTAATAATAATAAACACATAGTAAGATAAGCATAGATGGGAACACGGGCCAGGGTGTTATATCTTGTCTGGTGTGGTTTTCCGTTGTCTGGAAGATAACGATTAAAATTCCGACCAGGTGTACTGAGAGTAGTTTTTCCTCCAGTGGTTATTCAATCTATCTCCTGGCAAATGCAGAAACATTTTCTTTAGAATTCTACCTTACCTATTCCTACCAAATTAGTGTTAATATTTGGATATCCTGGATGGTTAGAGAGATAAAAAAATATTTTTTTTTAGATGAAAGTGTACTGTAAGTATTGGGGATAGAAAATATCAGACAAAATAAAGTTAATGAAGAAGAGGTTTAAGGCTCTCTTAATTGTCAGTACACTCTTTGGTGGCCACATGGTCCAAGACGTCACTCTTTCAGTAAACTAGATTGCGGATGACGGGGAGATCGAGTTTCGAGTCTAGGTCAGGTGTACTGAGGTATTTTTTACAAAATTGTTTTTTATTTTACCTTCATTCAAATGCTGGTATACTTCCTCTGAATAGAAAAATTTTTCATCCTTAAAACCATTAGCGTATAGCCCGAATCGTTAGTATGTTAGTATAGTTAGTAGAGAAACACTAGGATTCGTTAAATAGTAGACTAGACATATTGTACAACCTATTCAGTAAACAAATTATTTATAAGTATTTGCTATCATTATTTATGTGTTTGCTATCATTATTTATGTGTTTGCTATCATTATTTATGTGTTTGCTATCATTATTTATAAGTGTTTGCGATCATTATTTATAAGTGTTTGCTATCATTATTTATGTGTTTGCTATCATTATTTATAAGTGTTTGCTATCATTATTTATAAGTGTTTGCTCTCATTATTTATAAGTGTTTCTATCATTATTTATAAGTTTTTTATCATTATTTATAAGTTTTTTTATCATTATTTATAAGTTTTTTTATCATTATTTATAAGTTTTTTTATCATTATTTATAAGTGTTTGCTATCATTATTTATGTGTTTGCTATTATTATTTATAAGTGTTTGCTATCATTATTTATAAGTGTTTGCTATCATTATTTATAAGTGTTTGCTATCATTATTTATAAGTGTTTGCTATCATTATTTATGCATTTCAAGATGGAGTAAACAGCTACACGTTAACCAAATACTAAATACGTTCCTACTTGAATTATAAATTTCACTCTAAGCATGAGATTGATAATACGTATAAACTTTCACGATTAACGAGACAAAGGAAGTTAGGCAAGATTTAAATAGAGGAAGATAAAGAGAACACTTATATATGGAAATAAGGTTTAATTTGCTTCACTGATAAATGTCTTTACATTAAGAAGAAAGAATTCTTAATTACGCTCACGAAGAGAGAACTACATTTTAGGCAGAATTGCTTTGTTCCACCTTTAGATTTATCGATAAGTAGAGTGCCTTGGAGAATCGAGTTTGACTATGAGCATATGGATTGTAAATTAGGGCAAAGAGATTAGGGAGTACAAACAAGTGATTAAATTCCGGGGGTAAATGTTCACTTAGCTCACAACTTGTTAAATGCTTATAGATATCTCTTTTTATCAACAAAATGAACGTACCAAGGAAGATACTGTGTAATTATTTACATGTACCACAAAAATGTTCACTTAGCTCACAACTTGTTAAATGCTTATAGATATCTCTTTTGATCAACAAAATGAACGTACCAAGGAAGATACTGTGTAATTATTTACATGTACCACAATTCTGTTCTAGATTAATGAAAAAATAATTAGGTGGTTCTTTCTTAGTCATGAAAAATTTGAAAAAAGATTTAAATTTTTTTTTTTTGTTACTAACAAATAATTAAGTATTTCAATACACTTGCAAACGTCCTAGATAAATATTTGGAGTAGGTTAAATTTTTACTCAAATTAGTGGGCAGGTAAACTATATATGAGGCTCACCTAGTCTGGTTTTCTGTTAAAGGAGAGGTTGGGGTTTAAATCTCAGCTGGATGTACTGATGATTTTTATCCTAAATTGGTTTCAACTCTAATCCATATAAATGTAGTATGGTTCATATCCCGGATGGTTAAAAAGGCGTGGTGACGCTAGACAGCATTAATATGGTTCAGTATTTATAAGTAGAGCCTTTTATAACACGCAAACAAATATTTTTCTGTTAAATTTGAGCACATTTTACTATTTTATTGGTGTTTATAGGTATAGATAATATATAACTAAAGTGACAGATGCAGGTCACAAGACTGGTCGTGTAAATACGTGAAAGTAGATATAATAGCTTTACTGATTGTCAAATAAGGCCATTAATATGAAAATTGTGCTTTATCATATGCTGCCTCTAGATAAAATATTTGTGGCTGCTATTATTATCTAAACTTCAAGGTGGTGGTCAATGTATATGTTGTCAACGTCACAGGAAAAAATGTTAGCACTTCCTGGATCAACATCCTCTATTAAGCTTTACGCTTTACAAACGACCTCCCAGACTTGGGGTTGGAGGAGAAAGCTTTTCGTGATGGACGCTAAGTTAAAGAAAGCCCTCAGTCTGGCCCCGTTTTACTAAAATGAACCGAAGAATGGTGATGGTGGGAGGTTAAGCGATATCTTTGACCGAGCAAAGCACATTTTTAAAAGGAAAGGAAGTTGTTCAGAAAGTTGCAGCATTTCTTCTTTGTTACCTTGGAGTCAACTGAGAAAAAAAATAGGTAGAAAAGTGTTGGAGAAATGAAGCACACACACGCACGCTCACACACATGTGTGTAAAGCTTAATAGAGGATGTTGATCCAGGAAGTTCTAACATTATATATATATATATGAGATTTGTGAAAGTGTGAGGGTTTGATGTAAGCCTTTGTAACAAAAAACCTCACTTTTAAATAGAGGTAAATATAAATGGTTTATCTTGCTTTGTTCAGAATTTTACAAGCTATTCTGTTTTTATCAACCCTCATTGGTGAGACCACGGAATAAGTTTCTAGCTGGTCTAGCCTGGTTTGCCGGTGAATGAGGGTTGGAGTTCAAACCCCATTCGAGTGTAGTGGGGAATATTTTTCTTAAGTGATGTTTTACGCAAATACTGAAATTTAAAAAAAAATGTTCCTCGTCCTTACCCCAAAAGTATAAACTAATGTTTACTGTCCATATGGATTTTTTAGACACAGAGCAAAAAATTACAATTTCAAAAGAATCTTTTGTTATAAAAATTATAATATATTATGATATAAAATATACAAACAATCACAAATATTTTTTAAATAAAAGGGAGTATTTAGCTAACTGCAATCAGAAGTTATTCAGCCCACAAAAATTCCCTCTAAATTTAGCAAATATCCAAAATTTTGATCTAGTAAAAATGTAATATATATTTCGTCCTAACTTTACATGATTAACTCAAATTAGTTATGATTGTATTACTTTAGTTTGTGAAAATTGAGTGACGTGTAGTAATAGTATATTATAATTTATAATATATTGAATGTTAATGATGAATAAAAAACATTATTTAAATAGATAAAATAATCCATAATTTTTATCAGTTAAATATTCGTTATAACTACCTACTTAAGTTAAAAAAAACAATCTTTAATTTTAATGTATATATAATTGACTCTGAATTTAAATACCTGATTTAAGTTATATTATTTTGTAAGCCAACTAAAATTGTGTTTATACAACATACTACTAAGTTGCTCTATGGCTTTCCACTTTACCTTTACGTAAATGAGAGTATTCTCTTTCTAATTTCTAACTTCCTCATTCTTACCGCATTAATGTAAATATGCGGGTGGCCCGGACAGATAGTAAAACACGTAGGACGGGCAGATGGAAAAAGAGAAATAAAGTAGGAAGATTTTGATGTCAAAAATAGCAAGTGTAGTATTTAATGTAGTCAAATAACATTCTAAAATCAATAATAATACTTATTTATTTAAATGTATTTATTTAATGTGGTGAAGTTAAGGTGTAACACCTAGTCTTACAGTCAAAAAGGTTACACTATTTTATTTTTTTAGTACGGTATTATAGGCTTACATTCTTTTCAATAATTAATCTAAAAATCTAAATTATTTTAAATTTTAGATAAGTATATTAAAGCACCTTATTATTATTATTATTATTATTAATAATAATAATATAATAGAACGGATCTTATAAACTAAGCCATTAATAATCTTAAACTAAATCAACCAAATATCACAATCATTATTTAATAAATTTTAACAAAATTATCTCATTCATACATCATAGTATTATTTATATACGGTATTAGTAAATCACTCATTCAAAAATATTATATAAATCTACATAATTTCAAAGTATTAATATTAGAAAAACCCATACACACACATTTGTCGATTTTAACTAACTAAATACTCAAGACAAAAGCTCAAAGCCAAGATCTTAGTTTGTAAATCTAGATTATTTTTTTTTGAAGAAGTTGGTTAGTAAATTGAATTGCTAGAATCCTTGGGGATTAGAAAAAAGTCCTTGATATTGTTTCAAATTGTTGACCTTAGATGGCTGTAGCCTTGCCTTGCGGTTTCCATCCCATGTTACTGTAATAATATATTTCATGACATCTTGTCACTCCTAAATTAAAACGTCATTGACTAATGATAGCAAACAGCCAGAACTCTCAAATAAAGAGAGAATGAAAAAAGGGCGTGTGTTTGAAGGAGAAATATAACTTTCCTTAAGGTTGGGTCTACCCTTTTGGAATCATTTCTAATATTTTGTTTATTTTATTCGTAAACTTTATTTTTAGCACCACGTTATACTTCCCGTTTGGATTATACGCTTAACTTCTAATTACACTAATAGGTTAGGAATTGGGAAGGTTTGATATAGATGAGGTGAACCCGCATTTGCGTGGAAGAAGAGTAGAAAAATATTTAGGAAAACCACACCCAGTCTACCCGAGTGAGATTCGAACCTTAATCTCCCCGTCCTCGGCAGTCTAGCTCAACATGAAACTAGCACGTTAGCTAACTACGCGACTAAGGCGGGTTCGGGCTATATGGCTGTGTACTAAATACACTAATGTGTTGGGGATTAGGTAGGTTGAATTTTAGAGGAGGTGTACCCACATTTGCGTGGAGGGAGAGTGGAAAACTATATAGGTAAAACTACCTTCAGTACACCTGACCGGGATCTAACCCCGATCTCCCCACCATCGATAGTCTAGCCTAGTCTAGTCTAGTCTAGTCTATACCATGCGGTCACCAAAGCTTATTGTTGGTAAATTATTCCCCACATTGGATCAACATGCTTATTTATTGGGAAATAAAAATACCATGTTTATTAAAGTTTTATAGAGGTGAGACACAAAACAAGTTTTGAAACTGTCTGAATTATCCAGAATTTTTGAGACAAACTATAATTAATTACCGTATATATTAATATATAAATAAAAAATATTATTTGTTCGCTGTTTTATTATTCAATTCCTTGATTTATGAACACAAATATTCCTAGGCTCTTCACAAAATTAAATAAATTGGTGGAATTTAAAAAGGAATGTACTCTTATACTATGCATTAAAAAATTATTGAAAAAAAATCTGAAAATTATAGTGATTCTTTTAAAAACATCACGTCTCCTTGAATTTTATCAGTCGAAAAAATTATCTAATTTATTTCGGTTTATCCTGTTTATTATTAAAGCTATACAACCTCATTAAACCTTATAAAATTGTTTATACTATAATGTTAATATTTGTATATTTCAACCACAGAGTATGTTTTAGAACTGTGAATTATTAATGAAATAAATACAATAGTTTTCAAAAACACAAAAGCTAAAATGATTTTAATATAATCTAAGTTCTAGACGCAGCCTTAAAATGTATTCCTTGAGTGCTTGGAAAAAATTAACAAGAGCGCATGTGTGACTAAAGACAAATTACATTACGTATGTTTGTTAGAAATGTGAAGGTCAAATTTCATGGAGTGAAAAAGTTTAGCTAGTCTTGGGAGGTGGGGTTGAGTGAAGCTATGATGGAGAGGGCAGAGGGTGGAGATCTTGAATGTATCCTTACAAGAAAATATTGCGTCATTAGGCCTGATTAATTGCCAAAACAAAATAAAAACAAGTGTTTTTATCATATTTCATTTGCTTAACAAGATTAACCCTGTTAAGAATCTGTTTTGCATCTCGGCCTTTGTCCCAATCGTGGATATATTCATCCGATCATTTGGATAAGTCGTTAGTGCGTCTGGAAAAAAACAGATCACGGGGAGTCCCTGTTTGGATTCCCAGTATGGTCTAAATTTATATTTGGTTAATATCGGCTGAGGGAATGGTTGTTGTGTCAGGATAACATAAGTTTGTAAGTAAAGCGCTGGTATCACAGTTTGTTTCAGTAGGTGCACGTTAAATTCATATAATCAAGGAGTTAAAAACGAGGCCCAGTCAGGCAGATAATTTAATAGAGTGAAGTGGGAGAGGTGCCAAAATAAAATAAAAATTGAAACATATTATCAAAACTTTATTTTTACTGTTGTAGTGTAAGCACGAAACAAAATAAAAACATTTTATCATTTTGCAGATTAAGTTTTAAGTATAAAAATATAAATGGTTAAATATTGAATTTTATTTCGAAATTAATTAGGTCCTTAATTTAGAACTTGACACCCTTAATTTTTCCATAGACACTTCTAATTTTTAAGACAATCTTGAAATCTGGATTTTTATTCAAAATATTCCTATTTTTAAATGTTAACTACTAGATAAGTCATTTTTTTTTATAAGCACTGTGTCTGTCTAGGCAGACCTGCTGGCCTGACACGCTGTGCGGACCACCAAAACTCGAGACATTCAGAATGCGTCTGACTCTATTCAAGAGAATTTGGTTATAATTCCACTCGAATTGGAAAGTTGGTCTTCAGTTTGTTGCGAAATAGGGCGAGATGGGAAGGAATATTATTTGATTAAAAATACTGTTTCTGTTGCTAACATAACTTTTTCGTCTTTAGTAACCATACAGTTAAATATTAAAAATACCTACTTGGGGAAAAGCAACACAAAAAAAGTAAGATGGTTGCAGTTCACACCGAGTTGTATTGAGGATAATTTAATATATAGCACTTATTTTACAAACTTAGGGCTAATATTTGTAATTAATCTATGGTGATTAGAAATTTAACTCAAACATAAAGTCCCGCACAAACAAATTAATATTTGCACACGTGCAGAAAATCATATTAAATTATATATCTTCCTTTACCGCCCAGATTCACATATGGATATAGTGTTTACAATATAATATATCTTCTGGTATGGGATATGCCAAATTGTTACTTTCATTGATCTGCCTCAGTCCCACTTATGGCTCTAACAAATATGAATGTTGCAGAGGCAGGTATGAGCGACAATATTAACAACATTCAATATACAGCCAGTCCCTGTGATGAATGGAGTGAAGGTGTCGTTTGGAGGGTCATTTGGTGTATGCATTCCTGTGGGCTTGGAAGACTTATGTCCAGTAATATATTCTGGCTAAGTGAGGAAAACAACGGGAAACTACCCCACTCCTCATTTCCCTAGTACGCATATTTAGTGATTCCAAGGCTTTACAGCTGACTATGGAACTGTTGAGGATCCAACCTACCTTCAGGTTGAGTAGGTCTACCTTGCAAACAAACAAACAAACAAACAAAAACCAATATACATACATACATACATACATACATACATACATACATACATACATACATACATACATACATACATACATACATAC
>CABFWB010002025.1:6674-43326 GCA_902151455.1 Timema bartmani
CCCCCAGTTCACCCGAGTAAGATTCAAACCTCGATCTTCCCATCCTTGGCAGTCTAGCTCAACACGAAACTTGCGCCGTTCGCTAACTACGCCACCGAGGTGGGTTGGAAAATCTGGAAAAGTCAGAGAATTTGGAAAAATTTTTGTTGTCACCCTGATTGTATACCTATGGCTTTACAAATAAGGGCATGAATATGTTCTTTCAAGAGCCACAAACCAATATTGTTGAAAGAGGGAGTCAGTTTTCTGGTCCCACTGCTGCACTATTCTAGATACCCGCTTGACCACATTGCTAAAGGAATAATTGAAACCCCCTTATTCTTGAGAAATGTAATCGCTGTGTATAAATGTCTGGATAGTAAATTTGCAAGCTCAAAGAATTTCTGAGAATACATTCAAAAATATGTGAAAAATTAATCTGCATATAATCAATATCAAATCTGGAAAAATATGAGTAAATCATTCAAGTTTAAATTATTGAGGAGATTGTTAGTCGGTCTACTCTGAAACAATTGGTAAGGCTGATGATTAGCATTTTGCTCTTAAAACTGATCTTTTGCTAAGCCCTCTCATCTCTCATCCCTCACACACAATGGTGACTCATCATTGCTAAGCTCTTATCCTTTGTTCTGTTGATAATAGGGGTGGGGGTGGGGGGGATAATGCTACTGACTAAGTAAACTGTTACTTCTTACATCAATAACAAGGAGATGAGAAAGTGAGGCTGGGGGTTGTGTTGAGAATAGAAAGGTGAGTTAGAGAGAGAGAGGGAGGGATTATCTTTCTTTGCAATGTCATCCACAAGGTCAACTGGCAAACATCTGTCTGAACCAAGAGAGGAAGTTTCAAGGGAAGTTAAAACTGGTTAAGATTCAAGGGAAGCTAAGACTGGGGTAGATTCAAGAGTAACCAAAACTGGGGAAGAATCTAGAATCTGACGAAGATTAAAGTTAAGCTAAAACTTGGGAAGAGTCGAGGGAAGTTAAAACTGGGGAAATGTTAAGGGAAGCCAAAATTGAGGAAAATACAATGGAAGTTAAAACTAAAAAACTAAAAGAGGTTTCAAAATTACATCATGGATTCAGAAATTATCTTTATTTCAATGCTTAAATTTATTTGTCAGTTGATACTTACTAAATTATTTTAAAACTTAACTATACCTATATGAATTACAATGTTTAAAAATGAGGTGGCCTAACAGCTAAATAATTTTATAACAATAAAAAATTTAATGAACAAAATATTTTTCGTTTTTACTCAAAAATATATTTGCCATGTTATTCTAGGTGGAGATTTAAAAATAAAACTGTCACAAACTAACTATGCTAGAAGCGGAGTCAATTTGACCGAAACTAAGTATCTTTAAAAGGTGGTAAGACCAATTTAAAAAAAAAAAATATTTTTTTATATTTTCAATTTCCTTATACACTTGTCCTGACATCTTATTTTACTATAAATCAGGACTTTTTTTGCTCTTTTCATATTACAATATGCCTTCTACATAGTTAATTTAAAATTTTTACACATAAACTTTCTGGAATATAAACATATAGTACTACTAAAACTACTTGTTCTGTTATTGATCATTTCCTATTTACCTCGACCTGTGCCTGTTAGCAGCTCAGTCTACTATATATCAATACCTTTATTTAATTTATGTTAACTTATCACTATACTTGTCCCTCTTTTCCTATTGAAGTTATTTTGACTATATACATTTATTTTTTCCCCTTTGATATGCCTGCTTTAGACTTAAATCTAACTTAACCTAACTTATACCTAGTGCCATTGTCTACACAATCAATTTATATATTTCCTTGTAGGGAGTCTCATTTTCTTTTTCTTCTCTGGTCACTTCCTATCGTGGTCAGTCGATATCCCTGGAGTGCTCGATAGCTCCAGCGTAGTATTATGCTTGTTTTCAAGCGAGCAGGGCTTTTTGAGTAAGGAACAACTTACGAAGTCTCATCTGTATCCACTTAATTTCCTTCTCTCCTAGCCGGTATTCCAGGCGTCCCTGGTTCATCTGATATTTATCACTGGTATCCCTGAGACGCCTTTCCTAGGCTAAAGCTCTAGATATATCCAGAGTCCATCAAAATCTAGTCCACCCTCCCTTTTATTACACTTTCTGTGTTTTGTTTCACCAGTTTAGAAACGTCTCGTTTAAGTAAGACCAATGATAAATTGAATTATATTTAAATTAACTCTAGTTTTTATTTAAACTTGTATAAGCAAAATTACTATATTGGTCAAAATAAAATTGGCCCACATAAACAGTTGATTTTCTAATATTATTAATCCATATTATCTTGATAATATTTAAAATTAAATAAATCGAATGCTAGTCATTGTGTATCGGCCTAGTCCGCGGAAAATAATCGCCATCGGCATGATTGGGAAAATAGTTGATTGGCCCCAGCCCTAATAAAAATAGATTGAATTGGGATTTGTTTTAGGTATTTATTACTGTGTAGGTGGTTTTGCCCAAACATAGTTATATGACAAACTTAACAACCAGACCCCAGACCAAGAATTCAACACCTGAGTGTATGAATGTTATAATGAATGCCTTACAATAGCCGTGGGTAAACTACGGCCCTTGACGTTAATTCGTGTGCCCCGCACACAAATTTAAGACTTTCGTGATTTTACCAACAAAAATGACAAATTAAATACATGATCAGTGCATGTTTTTGAACATGCGAACAAATGAGCAAGTTAGTTTATAATGTTACATGTGTACAACCATAAGGTTGTGATTACGGTAGTTATTTGTTTAATAAATATATTTTTGTGTAAAAATAAAGTTCATTATTTAATAAATTTAGATTTTTGTCACCTGCAGCCCACTATAGATAGATCTTACAGATGTCCATGTGGCCCTTGGGGAGAAAAGTTTGCTTACCTCTGCTTTAGGTTGTAGCAATTCTATACTATTCTATTATATTCTATTTCCTCATTGGTACATTCCGTAATTTTGTTTATGATTTGGATTTGAGTTTCAGGATTCAGACTTAATGTCAAATGATTTAGATTCAAAATTCGGATTCGACCCATTTCTTGTATAGATAATTAAGTTTCTGTTTCTATTTTTCACTTAAACAGGTTTATTGATAAGGAATGGTGCTTTACTTTGTTTTGTTTTTTTATGTCCAGGTATGAAAGAGAAGAATACAGGTGTCAGATATGTGCATATAGCTGTACCATTGAGAAGGCCTTCTACAAACATTTGAAAATTCACTCTTTGGGCTTGACTGCACCCTCGGTGAAAATATCATGTGTCATCTGCGGTAAAGATCGACCGACTGAGGTGGAAATGAACAAACACATGCGCAAACATCGAGACAACCGCTACTTTTGTTGTGACATTTGTGTGTTTAGGACCGTGCAGTTGAAAAAGGCAAATATCTTTTATATTATTATAATATAGCTACTAAAGGGGTGTGTGAAGTCCACTTTTTCAATTCGAAGTGAACTCTAATCAAATATATTAAATATTCTCAAAGCCGAACAGAAGTTTGAATATTTCTTTTAGTTGTTTTATGCTTGAAAAAATATTATTTTGTGGTTATTTATATTTTATGCACTAAAATTACTTTGGAAATGGTTTATTGCATAATCGTTTCTAATTTTTCATGTTACGCTGACAAATTAAGTTATTACCACAACATGCAATTCAATTTCTTTAGATTTTTTTCATATAAATATAAATTTGTAATGCACAAAACAGCTTTATTGGCTATAATTGAATATAAACGGTGCATTTTAGCTGTCAATATTTTTATTGGCAAAGCTTCGAAGCCAGAGTTTGTTTGGAAGGGAAGTCAAAACTGATGTTTGTTTCGAAGCAAGGTTGAAGTTTCGAATCTTCGCACACCCCTATTGTTTTATACACAATATAAGGGTGTGCAAATAGGGATTTTTCACTTTGGATCGAGTTCAAATTGAGTTTGAATGAAAACATTGAGTTTTTCTAGTTTGAGTAATATAAGCCAGTGTTTTGGAAACGGTGTGCCCTGGTTGCGAATTAAGTGAGCCCTTTGGCCACAACCCATAGCGCCACACATTGTTATTCAGTAAAGAACACGAATTAAGTTGATATGAGCGACACCTGTGCATCATCCTCGTTTCTTACTTTCTTGTATTTATTAATATTTTAAATACATCTGACAAAATCAAAATCTTTCACGTGATGTTAGATTTATGATTTACACGCAAATTACTAATGTTTTAAACCTTTAAAGAACTAGGCACAGAAAAGAATTTTAAACCATTACTCTTGGAACTTTTAAAGTTACTTGAAAAAAATTAACCTATACTTTCCTAATTCTTATTTACCATACAACATTTGGACTGGGTGCGTAATCCATTTTAGTCTGCCATGAATCAAACCCAAAACAAAATAATGTGCTGCAAAAATTTTAGGCTTGTCAAGTGTTCTGGGAACTTAAACAGTTTGCAGAACACTGGTAAAGAGCTATATTTATGATAGAGTTATAGAAAGTTATTTTGTTTTTGTGATAGATTCATGTATAGACCATATGATCAAACATGAATGTTAAAGAATGGATTTCTTTTAAAATTTATGATCACACATATTTGAATTTCTAAATAAATCTAATTTAATTGTGCAAGTTGTATTTTTTTTAAATCATACCAAACAAAATATGTAGGGATTCTATATACCTTGAAATAGTATCTTAAAATTTAATAAAATCAATTACGATCGGAATTTTCTAAATAAAATTGAAAATTTTGAGTTTTGTAAAAATATTTGATGTGTTAATACAACTTGTAAATTTTTACTCAAACTCGAATTTTCAAGTACTCACTCACCCATAGTTATAGGTATATGCTACAAATGATGCATTATACATAATGATAGTGGCATGTAAAGAATACACATATATTTTAAAATTTATTTGAGGTATTTTACTTGCACCTTCTAAACCAAATGGTTATATCAGCACAAGACTTATAAATTAACTTAAGTCTAGAACAAACACATCATCCAGCCCTTAGCCATTAATGCATCACTGTGAATGGGAAAACCTGCATTTCACCTATGCTAAATATTTTGGCCATGCTGGGAATCAAACCCTGGACCTTTAGCTCAGTAGACCAGACACGGCACCAATTGAGCTAAAGTGTTGGACTTGTAAATAATAAAATAGTAGACTACGACCCACTTTGGTGGCCACATGATCTAAGGTATCACACTCACACTAGACTAAACTGCCGATGACGGGGATATTGATGTTCGAATCTCGATCGGGTGGTTTTACAAAATTGTTTTACACTCTCCCTCCACTAAAATGTGGGTACACTTCCTTTAAATATAATATTACTCATCCCTAAAACCATTAACTTAATTAGTGCTTACTCTAACAGGTAGTAAGATGCAATGATAAAAATTAAAAAAGTAGACTACACTGGGGGGTGGAGGAATTACATTTTTTAAATTCACATTTAATATCTTTAATACGCAAGCCAAATAAAAGTTTGAATATTTTTTTGTAAATTGTTTTATGCTTGAAAAAATACTTAACTTTGTTTATTTATTTGAATGTATACATAAAAATCGCTTTGAAAAATATTATATTGCATAAATGGTTTGTAATATTTAATTCTAAGCTGTTATATTCAATTCTCATCACATGCAATTAATTTCATTTAAATATGAATTTGTGATTTTCATAATTAAAAATGGCAATAATCGATACAAATGACTATTTTAACTTTCAATATTCTTATTAAAGAAACTTATAATTGTTTAAGCCAGCAATTTTTTTTATTGATTTTTTTTCTATGCCAAGTCAAAAGTTTTTGCAGTTTCACACACCCCTATTATTTTTATACATAGTGATAATAACATGTAAAGATTAAAATGGTAGACCACACTAGGATCTTGTAATAACAAGAAATACATTTTCATGATTGCTTATAATTTAACATGTTCGTATCAACACTGCTACCAGGAAGAAACAGGATTAGGATTGAAGCTGTTTGGGCTAGAGAAGGGGTACAGGGAGTACATCAGATAGTAGAGGAAGTAAGGCTGAGTTGGTATGGTCATGTAATGAGGATAGAAAAGAATGAATCCCAAAGAGGAGGATGGAGGTGAAGGATGTTGGAAAAAAAACTGCAAGGGAGACCAAGAGGGAGATGGGAGAAGCAGATAACAGTAAGTGTGTAAGTGAGAGGAGAAGGGTGGACGAGAGTAAGATAGATAGAATTGTGGAAGGAAAAGAGGAAGGTGGAGGCATTTTATTAAACTGACCCAGCCACAGACTGGAAACCGTTAATAATGATGATTTTTAGATGTGTGCAAGCATGTTTGACTCTGTCCCAAGCTTTTGGTTTGACCCCTGGACAGCTCTTCTTGGTATGTTTTAATCTCCCGTTGTGTTTTCCTAAAAGGGCAAGCTTATAAACAATGGAAGAAAAAGAAAATTGGTAAAGAATGAGCAAACATCTATAGTAATAAAAGGAAGTGTTTGTGTGTTTGTTTATTTGTTTGTTGGTTTGTTTGCGATGCCCAGCCAAATATACAACATTCAGAGATCTGAAATTTTTTAACTTATGTGGTCGAATGCACCTCGAAGCCGGATTTTTATATTTTAAATAAGCTTTTTAATCAGGCTATTTTTAACAAATTTTTGAAGAAAATATTGTTAATCTGGTTTAGAATTATGTTTCACAGATAACTGTGATAAAAATATGCCACATCCTCCTCGGGGAAAAAAATGTGTACGAAATTGACTGTAATTATAAACCATTTTTGTGGGGTGTGGTGGGGGCTTTAATAATTCTTAAACCACTTTGGGTCACGAGCAACGTCGTGCGGGATTGCTAGTATAAAATAAATGATTGACAATCATGTCAATCGCAGTAAATAATAAAATTGTAAAATTGCTTTGTGGCTGCATGGTCCAAGGCGTTTATTTCACAGTAGACTAGACTGCAGATGATGGGGAGATTGATGTTTGAATCTCGGTGAATACATTATAATTAACTCTTCAAGGCAAGATATGGCTTTTATAATGAAAAGAAAAAACACATTTCACACTTTACACCGGACCAATAGATAATGGCTTCATACTAAGAAATATTGGTTGCTATCATCCAACCTCTTGTCTTAGATTCTATTCTAACTGAACTCTTGAGGAGTGAAAAAATTCAATGTAATTAAGGGTCTGGTTTTAAATGTAGAACTACCTCTACTTTTCTTCCTTTCTAAACTGAAGCCGCTCACTTAAGTTACTGGGGAGGTGAAATGTTAACATTGAGGTGGCCCAATGGCTAAATAATTTTATAATAATGGAAATTGATAAAAATAAAGAAATAGGAGAAATAAACTATTAATAAGTGTAAATTGAACGAACAAAGCCCACCCAGGGAAAGAAAAAAAGTATATATTCAAATCAAATGTTTATTTCTTGTGTTTGTCCTTTATATTATTTCTTTTACATGTTCTTATATAAGTGTCCTATTATTCTTTACAAATACCTTTTTTCCCCCTTTTTTTTGTTTCCTCTTTTAGGAAGTTGCATTGCGCGTTTCACACCCTCCTGATGAGTTCCGATAGAATGACCCCTAGGTCGGGGGATTGGGCAGTAATGATTGATTTTATTCAAGAGGCAATCATTACCTCTTTGTCCAATGGCAGCAATGTTAAGTGTGAACTGTGTTCTTTTCATTGTACAAGCCATATTGTGTTTGTTCCTTTTATATGTCTCTATCCTCCTTTTCTGTACCATTTTCAAAATATAATGGTATAAAGTTGGAGTAATAACTAGAACACATTAAACTTAAAAATCTTATAGCCTAATATTACATTTCAAGAAATATTCTTTTGGCCACTTTCTTAATCAGACCGAGTACTCCTCGAGAGCGGCTCTATACTAAATGCAAGATGACACCTACCTAGACTAGAATGAGATAGGCCAGTTTCATATGCAAAACTGGCTCATTCCATTTGAGGTCCTTGTGTGTAGCTAACCATGCTAACGAGTTAGAGATGAGGAAGGTTGAATTGAGATGAGTTTTGCCTGCATTTGCGTCTTCAGAAAGTGGAAAACCATTTTGGAATAACAACTCTCTGTACACCTGACTGGGCTTTAAACCCCATCTCCCAGCCATTGGCAGTCTAATCTATTGTGAGAGTAATATCTTATACCATGCAACCACCAAAACTGTTTGATATTTCATTGAATTCAATAAAATCAATCTTTCGCTTAATATTTGGTGTTTGACAAATGAATATATGGCTTTTGAATATTAAAGATAGTAAAATACTTCTTCCCACCTATTAAATATCATAAAGTAAAATAGTTTCTCTCCCTCAAGCCTAGTTTATTTGGTTTATGAATAATATTAGTTGTACTATGAAAACACTGTAGAGTATGGTAAAAATAGTAAGCCACAATAAATCTATGAAAACAAATCCTAGTAAAATTCTTCAAGTTTTCCCCTTCCCCCTCCTAAACATCGAATTGTATCCACCTTATCAAGTTTTTAGTAGAAGTGAAATAACATATTTGTTGTTTTTATCAAGTGGTTTGGTGTATTGTAGTTGATCCAACACCGGCGCATGCACACTGGAGAGAAGCCCCACTTGTGTCCTCATTGCGCTTACCGCTCAGCACGGCGAGACAACCTGCGCTCACATGTTCGCCGTGTTCACAAAAAGGAGAACCTATATTGTGACACATTTTCGCCACGTGGCGTTCAGTCGCAAGGTGACGAGAATGAGATGCCTGAAAGTCCTGTGGCGAGTCAAGACTGAGTGCAGCACCAATCCAGTCTCATGTGTTGGAGTGATATGTGAGCACATTCCACGTTTACTTGTGGGGTTATCTATTTTACAATCAAGATATAATTTTTTTGTTTTCCATATGAAATTTTGATGAATACTAAAGTCATAATTTTACCATGTTTCTGTTTGTGCTTATAGCTAATGTGCAAAAGAATGATATCGCTATATAATTATAAAAACTAAAAAGTGAAAAAAAACTAACCTTAATAACATAAGTGAATGTAAATATCTCTCCTCCATGGGAAAACTTTTTTATAACGTTTGTTAACATAAAGTAAGTTTTAAATTTTGAAGTTTTCTCTGATATTTGCCCGCTCTATAACTAATTCAACTAATTCGGACACTAGGCCTAATTATTTATATGGCCTCAGATTTTATATTTCTTAAAGTGATTCAATTTTTCCTATAAGTGCGTCAATGAGGTTGTGGTAGATGCTTGTACGTAGCCGACCTTGTTAGGGGTACTTCATGACTGCTTAATAGCTTATTATTAAGGATGTCAAACTTGATTCATTTGTAAAATTCAATTTCAAATATAATTTCAAATCCCCATTAGATGAAAGTTGTGACATTTAAACGAAACATCAACATTAAAATTCAGATAATTTTTTATCGTGACTTATTATTAGTTCTTTTGTCGTTTCATTTTGGAATCAAACTTTTGTTGTTTTAGTAATCTTGAGAAAATGTATAAGGCTGTTTTGTTCAAGTGATTTTTTTATATTTACACCTCATTTTTAACCACATTACTCTATGGTCTATAAATAACACATTTTAAAATGTGAGTTTGGAAATTGTAAATGTCGAAGAATCGCGAATCGTAGAATTTAAAAGTCATAATAGAGACAAAAAGGAACTGTGACATCATACTTATGGGATTGATGTTTTAGATGAGCATGTTAGCTAATCTCGAGGAGAAACAGGATGAGGAAGTAAGTTGTCCAGGCAAGAGTTGGTGTACAGGGAATACATGAGATACTAGAGGTAGCAAGACTGAGATGATATAGCCATATCATGAGTATGAAAAAGAAATAATACCAAGGACAGTGACGGGGATGGCATATGAAGGAAAAATACCGTAAGGGAAACCAAGAAAGATATGGTAGTTGCAGATAACAGAAAGTGTGGAAGTGAAAGGAGAATAATGGGAAGGGATTAAAGAAGGAAAACATGGTGGAAAGCTAGAGAAAGATGAAGTCATTTTACCAAACTGACCCGGCCCTGGGCTGGAAACAATTTATGATGATGATGATGACATTCTACTTATTATATCAATAAATTTAAGCGCTATCCTCTCTACCTGTAGTAATGTGTTGCCATCTGTTTTAGAACAATCTCAATCCTACACATAAAAATAAGTTACTGCATTAAGAGTGTCTGCAATATGTTATTTATACCCCCAGTCAGGCTATTTAAAGTAATATTGAGCAACTGTTTCAAATTGGCTTGTATGGTTTTTATGAAAGACAAGTCACCATTACATTTTCGAAGACTGTTATGAGATTTGTTTATAAAAAATGTGTGGTTGTAACTTATAAGTAGGGACACTGAAATATCGTGAGACATGTTTTTATGAACTTTTACTAGCACATTAAAATCAACATCAACATTTTTTAAAGTTAATTTTATTGTTTTTAAATGTATTGTACATGAATGTGAAATAAAACTAAATTGGATCTTTCCGCGAAAAAGACTACTTCACCTTTTATATGCAAATAACTGTAATTTATGTTGATTTTGTTGAGAATTAACAACATCTAAATTAAACAATTTTTTTTCCTACTTGGTATTACTTGGCATTGTTTTTTGCCTGAAATTGCCAGAAAAAATAGTACTTACTGCACTATTATAATTTTTTCTTAATATTCCTATAATTAATGAAAGTTTTTAGTCCAGAAAAATTAGTTCCCTCCACTAACCATTTGTAAAGAAGAAGTAAAATATGTGTTAGATCTAGCTATTAAGACAGTCATATTTTGACCAAAGGCAAATATTTCAAATTTAAGAATTTTAAGTGTAGCCATAATTTAGACCACTTAAGTTTGAGTAAATTTTTTTTACCATTTTCAGCCAGAAAAATGCTTTTTATTTACCATCTTTTAATACCAAAATTCAACTTTTTACCTTAACGAAATCCAATCATTTTATTTATCATAAATCAGTTTCTCCACTTATAAGTGTGTAACTAGGCAAAGTATGTCTCTTTGTGTTTTAAAGAATATAAAGTGATTGTTGGTAATTATTGGACTTATTGTGGCTAGTCATTGAATTAATCATTGTTTATAATATGTTATGCTTTTAAAATATATAATGCATTATCATGTATATGTTAAACACAGTTTATTTCTTCTAAATTCTCTAATTTTGTTATTGCATTTCCTTAAAATAATATAATATGAATACATGATTAATTTGTTTAGTGTTTTTTGTTGTGATGTGAATAAATTGTATACAGTATATATTTGGAAGAAGATACAAGAAAGTAGATAGAAACTTACAATAGATAACTTTTTCCTGTACCTTCTAAATATAACAAAATACCTCCAAAATCAAAAAGAGGTTTTCCTTAAAGAGATATATTATTTTCATTGTAAAAATTTATCTCCACTTATAAGTGTGTAACTAGGCAAAGTATGTCTCTTTGTGTTTTAAAGAATATAAAGTGATTGTTGGTAATTATTGGACTTATTGTGGCTAGTCATTGAATTAATCATTGTTTATAATATGTTATGCTTTTAAAATATATAATGCATTATCATGTATATGTTAAACACAGTTTATTTCTTCTAAATTCTCTAATTTTGTTATTGCATTTCCTTAAAATAATATAATATGAATACATGATTAATTTGTTTAGTGTTTTTTGTTGTGATGTGAATAAATTGTATACAGTATATATTTGGAAGAAGATACAAGAAAGTAGATAGAAACTTACAATAGATAACTTTTTCCTGTACCTTCTAAATATAACAAAATACCTCCAAAATCAAAAAGAGGTTTTCCTTAAAGAGATATATTATTTTCATTGTAAAAATTTGTAGGAAAAAATATATGTGTAAACATGAATGGATCTTATCTAGTTGGTGAGGACAAAATGAAAATAATTTTACTGCTCTCAAAGCTCATGCTGAGTAAGCACTGGTAAGCATAATAATACAGAAGATATATATTTTTGGGGTTTATTATACTTACAACACTATAACTTACCAGAAACTTTATTATTTTTTTATAGTAAAGGAAACTGATAGAACTAAAGAAAAAGGAAAAATAAACTACTAAGAGTAAATTTGATGAAGAAAGCCCACCTAGGGAGAGAGGAAAAATGTGAGAAGAATCCAATGCACAAAGGTGACATCTTTCTTTCTAACAGTTTTTCTTTAAATTTAAAATGGAGTAATCCAGTGTTTGTGTTATTTGTACTATCTTTTTTGTGCTTGATAAAGGCAACAGTGCCGAAATATTATTCTATTTGTGTTAAAATGTGTGTGTGACTACTTCTACTATAAAAGAAAGAATTGAATGGAAATTATCTTGAACTTTACAGATTATGATTATTTTAGTTAGAATTTTTATACTTTTGCTTGAAACTAAACAGTCCATAAGGAAAACCTATTTTCTCTTTATTTATGTTTCTATCCACCTTTCCGCCACCTTCTTCCAAATATAATTAAAATTAAAAAGGAGACACTTTAAATTATTATTTTTTGCAATAAGAAAATTAAAACTGTGTGCATAATTCATTCTGTACTGTAGTCTAAAAATTGGGTCTTACATACAAATGTATAATATGAAGCAAAATGTGTCTGTAGCTTGTACTGTACAAATAATTTTCAAACTTGAAAGCTATAGTTTTAGACATTAAGTTTATTTCTTTGATGGATGATGGGCATAATTTATTTTTGGGTCACGATATAACTTATATTCATATGAATTTGATACGTTTTAGTGTTATAAAGTATAAACGAACACATTCATTTTCACAGGATAAATAATTGGAGATTTTTTGCTTGGTCTTTGTATTCCTTGCGAAAATAAGAAAATAATCTAATAACTATACTTCAAAATATAGTTTTGTGGTTGTTGACAAAACAAAACTAATAAAAGTGTGATAATACTTATTTATTTATAATATTTAGAAGTTTTTTGTGTCATTATAAAGGTAAACTATGCCATTGATTTGTGTGCCATTCATTTATATAGTTAGTGTAGTATAGAATGTAGCTAAATTGATACAATCATATTTAACAAGTCAATGTCCTGTTTAATTACTTGCAAAGGCGTGTTTTAATTGTTTACTAATAATTTAATCTGCTATTCGTATTTTAATGCAACAACCAAAATTTGCATCAATAAACACTAAAGAGTACATAATCTGTTCAAATAATTTTCTTTCAATTAAAACAATAACAAATAAAAACTCACACACAATTGTTTTTACTATATTTGGAAGAAGATATAGGAAAGGTGTATAGAAACATATAAAAGGAACACACACAATATGGCTTTTACAATGGAAAGAAGAACACAGTTCACACTTTACATTGCTGCCATTGGACAAAGAAGTAAATCGATTGCTACCACTCAATACCCCGATCTACGTTTCTTTCTTTCAGAAAAGGAGGAAAAGAAAATTGGTAAAGTAAATTTGTGCTTATTCCTTTTTAATGTTTCTATCAACCTTTCCTGTACCTTCTTTCAAATATAATAAAATTAATTGCCTCATAAGGCAAAAAGAGGATTTCCTTATAGAGACATAATTATTTTTGTTAATTTAGAATTATTTTCACATACAGAGTAATGAATCAGTTATAATATTGGGTTACACCCTGTACTTATCACAAAACATTGCTAGGATAGTCAAGTCTCGGGGGTTACAGTAGGCAGGACATGCAGCGCGAATGGGATAATCTAGAACCGTAGACTCAGATGGGAGGATAAGTTAGAAACGGACCTGAAAGAGATAAGGTGTAATGAAGTGTACTGGATAGAACTAGCTCAAAATAGGGATAGGTGGCATACTTTTGTAAGTGTGGCAATGAACTTTCAAGTTCCTATTGCCATATACAGTAAGCAGGTAATAGATTAATCAGATATCGTTCTCAAGCAATTTTATTTTAAATCAGGGTGACATTTTATGTTTAGCAACAAAAGTTGATGTTTTATCTAAAATTGTGATCGTTCATAGAGTTTAGGGGGTGATCCTTAAATTACTTGAAGGTTTTTGGAGGGGTGTTTCAGTATTTTATTATAAGTGGAAAAAAGAAGGGGGCGGGGGGATTAGAATCCATCTTACATACATTTTTTTAATCAGTGTTTTCTACATTAATTATAAAATTTCATTTTGATTTATTGCCAATCCTTATGTGTCTAAAACGAACTAAACCATTAAAAATAATCTAATTTAGTAAATTGAAGGATATGATGGGGGGTGAAGGGTGGAAAATCTTATGATTCCTTACTGGGGAGAGGTAAAAAATTATGAGAAAAAAAAAAGATCTATTTAATTTAAGGATGGCTCCTTAAATATGTCTAAGCTTCAATTTAGTTTTCAATGAAAGGACCTTATCCAACAGCTGTAAAAGTTAATAGATCTTCTCTTACATATTCATGTATTAAGTAATGTTAACTGCAGATGTCACTTTTGATAGATATTATCGATACTTCTACAATAACATTAATAAAACAGTAAAATATCTATTTTGTCTGCAAAAAAAAAGAAAGTATTTTCTAAAAGGCCTTTCCTATGAAAATTGGATTGTACATATAATTGAGTAATTAATGAGTGTGAAAATACACTCGAATACAGACGTAGACATGGTGCTCTTAACTAGTGGAAATTAAGATCTCTTTGAGGGGAGAAAAAGTGAAAATTGTTTTGAGTAAATGTATACACGGTACCCCTAAAAAATAGCAAGTGTAATGAATACATCCTCTTGGGTTGTTAAAGTCTTAATCCAACCTTTGATTTTTGTAATAAGAGTTGTAGCAGAACATTATATAGTGATTGTTCACTTTGATTATGGATGTGACAATATAATTTATTATTACTAGGGGTGTTTGAGTACTCAAAAATTCAAATTTGAGTCAAGTTTGATTAATTGTTTAAAATTGACTCGAAAATATTTCCAAAACTTGAAAAATTTAGGTACTAAAATTTTTTAATTTTACTTTTAGCTCAATAATTCTGAGTTGAATCAGTTTTATTCAATTTTAGGATATTATTCTAAACTAACAGACACACTCAAAATTTTATTGTGTCTGATTAAAAAAAACTTGCGCAATTATATTAAACTTAGTTAAAAATCCAAATTAATGTGTTCAGAATTTTTTTCGAAAAAAGAAATAATACAAATTTATGTTTATTGTTTATTTATGGATCTACTATAGAAATTAAATTTTTAATATTTCTAGGACAAATATTGCTCTATATTATTTTAACTCAAATAAAACCCTTTTTTCTCATCCAAACCTGACTCAAATTAAAAAAATGTCTACTCGCTCACCTTTAGTTTTTACATTCTCAGAAATGATTTAAATATATATTCATTCTAATTACAGTAGAGTCTCATTTAACAGACATTCGCATATCCGACATTCCGTCTTATACGCCCCCAAATAAAAAAAATGTTGCTTGTTTGCTCCTGAGTGTACCACAGCCACTCAGTTGCCCCGACTGTACACTAGAGACGCGCGCGTGTCGGCCTTTCCTAACGGTCGCTCAGTGCAATTTGTTATTGTATGCGGATCGGCTTACTTTGCGTTACTGTGCAGTGTTTACGTGGGTGTGGATTAACGCAAGTAACGTAATTGTGTTGTGAAGCAGTTTTTACTGAAATTTATCCGATTATGGCGACAAAAAAAAAGAATGTTGTATCAAAGGAAGAAAAACTTGAGGCAATTAAGTGACTGGACAGAGGAGAGACGATGCAGAAGGTGTCTGACGACTATGGCATTGGACGGGTAACAGTAGGAGACTCGAAAAGGAAACAATTGGAAATAGAAAATTGGTGTTCCTCGAGAGTTATGGATGGTGCACTAAAAGAGAGAAAAACATGAAAAAATTTGACTATGAAAAAGTTAGCGAGGCTTTGTACGTTTGGTTTACATAGTTCAGAGACAAAGGTGTGCCTATTTCAGGGCCTATTTTATAGCAAAAGGCGTTGCATTTTCGAATTGAATTTAATGAAGGAACCCAGATTTTACAACAAGTGTTGATTGGCTCGACAGATGGAATAAATGTAATGGAATCTGTCAGTTAAGTGTTTGTGTTGAGAAACTTGTCATCAGATTGTCAAGACTTTATCAAAACTGAAAGCCTAACGGGTGATCAAATATTTAATTGTGACGAGTCAGGCCTTAATTACAAAATGTTACCTAGTAAGAGTCTTGCAGCCCGAACTGAAGCAGTAGCCCCTGGCTATAAGTGTAGTAAAGAAAGACTTAACAATTTTAGCATGCAGCAATGCTACAGCAAACCACAAAATGGACCTCGCAATGATTGGGAAGTCCAAAAATCCAAGATCCTTTAAAACAATTTCAAAAAACGCTCTTCCTGTAAAATACTACAGTCAAAAGAGTGCGTGGATGAGCAGTGAAATTTTCAAAGATTTTTTTAAAGGATTCATTCATTCCACGGAGAATTTTTTGAAAGAAAATAACTTCCCCAGAAAAGCAGTTTTGTTGCTAGACAATGCCCCGATGCACCCTGATGCAGAAGAGCTTAAAGATGGGGACATTAAGGATATGTTTCTGCCACCTAATGTAACTGCCATATGCCAACTGATGGATCAGGGAGTTTTGGAAACGCTAAAAAGGAACTATCGCAGGAAGCTACTGTCGACAATGATAGAAGAAATTGAAGAAGGGCAAGACATGATTGAAAAATTGAAACGCATCAATGTAAAGGATGTTGCTTATTGGGTTGCAAGGGCCTGGACTGATGTTAGGGCTCCAATAATTGACAAATCATGAAATAAGCTGTTAGGCGAAGATTAAGATGAAATTATGGAAACTGAAAGCACAGATGAAACTGAAGAAAGCACTCTACCCTTAGTCCAACGTATCCCTGGATTTGAGAATACATCTTCGCAAGAATTTGAAAATTAGATGAATAAAGATGATCGGTATGAAATAACTGATTAAGAAATTATCGCTCTTTTCAATAGCGATGACAACGAATTGATGATCAAGGATCAACTGTTGAGCCTCTCATAATCTCGCACAACGATGGGGTTAAGTCTCTAAAAACCACCATGAAATACTTTGAGCAACAAGAAGAAGCTTTGGGGATTGGCATAATGATGCTGCAAAGATGGCGAGACTCGACAGCGGAGATACGGCAATCCTCGGGAAAGCAGACTAGGTTCATACATTTTTTTTAATCATCACAGGACTGAGATTTTTATGGATCTAACTTCTGACAATGCTGTTACTTTAAGTTCATTTCATGCAATTCTATATTTATTTGCAGTCAATTTTTAATGTTAACTTCAATACAAATTTGGTGCTAAATTTGTAAATAAATTACTGTATAGTTTTACCATGTATTGAATTTTTTTTTTATGTTGATTTGTTATAAAACGTGATGTTTAGGTGCTTAATTTGTAAAATTATAACGTAGTTTGACGTTTAGTAGGCTTTTTTTCTTAATTCCTCCCTATTATCCGATATTTCCGTTTATCCGACGTTCTGCCGGCCCGTTTATGTTGGATAAGTGAGACTCTACTGTATAAGGCAATGTCAGCAAAGCAAAAGTTAGGGGCATTTTAATTCTTTTTGTTTTTTTAAATCTAATTTAAGATAATTCCTCAAAAAGTTTGTATCTTCTAGCCATATTTGAGTTGAGTGAGTAAGTATTTTCAAAATGAAACTAATAATAGTGTTTATAAAATAAATTAAGACTACAAATTTTGCACATTTTACTATACTAGGCCTTATGCTACAGACAAAGTTACAAACATTTGTAAATCTATAGTTTTATTACTTTTAATTGGACATAAAAATGTATTAACAGATTCAACAAGTTTTCTAAAAAACTCAATTTTTTTTTTTGGAATATGAGATTAGAACCTTGACGATAATAAAAAATATTCGGAAAATTGAAAAATGACACCAGGACACAAGAATCGAACCTGGTACCTCTTGTCCAGGTGTCATGTTTCAATTCTCAGCATATGATATCTAGATGGAGTAATCCTCACTAAAAGTATAAATAATAGCTTTGGCTATTTGATTCTTAGATATTAAAAAAGATTGAGCACCTAAATATTTAGTTCCTTCCCTCGATTATACAAAGATATTCTTCAATTTTAAGAAAATCAGACAAAATAGGTTATTTAATTCTTTTTAATAATTTGTACAAAATTTTAAAAATAGGTATTGTTTTAGTTTGTCCACACATTAAACAGGTATTCAATATCAAACCAATAATAGATCAATGTGCTTTGTTACTTTTTGATGTTCAAACTTGAAATAAGTATAAATTATGTTTAATTTTGAACACTCCTAACATCAGAATTGTAGTCCAGATGTACATCTATTATCTTCTTCTATATGTGTGTGTATAAATAAATATATATTTTAGCCCCACGTCTTACTACCTGTTCAGGTTATAAGCTTTTTTCTTCTATATCAATAAAATTAAAAGTTTGTGTATCTGTCTGTCTGTCATGAGCGTTGCGCGATATCTATCGCATGCAGAGGTCTAAAGTTTAAAAATTAATAGCTGCTGTGCATGCGCCTCAAAGTTGGAATTTTAAAATTTGGATTTTATTCTTTTAATTTAGTTAAAAACTGAATCGGAAGAAATAAAGTAGTTATATTTTTTCTGTCTGTTTGAAGCAAAGAAAAGCATTGCCTGGATACTTCTGCTAGTTAAAATATAAACTAGTCAGTTCTCACGGGCATCTATCAAATTGGTTGAAATCAAATCATAAGGAACAATTAATTGCATAACTTTTTTTTAAAAATATCTTTACGAATTTATCAAAACTTAATTGATTTTCTAGTCTATTCATTAAAAAGAGGCTGTCGCTCTTAATAATAAAGTTTATGTAACCAAAGGAAAAATGTCGCCACACGGCTATTTTAAATTAAACATGGTAAAGATAGAAGGGAAAGGCCTGCGTACTTACCAGAAAACTGTAGGCCTCAAAGTTCACAATAAAAACACAATTTTCTGGGTACATCAGTCCCCTTCTTCAGAAGAAAAGAGTAAAACGCCAGCTGGATTATGGCAGCATGGCTAGAGGTAGATCATGGTCACTAAGATACTGTTGTTGCCTGTTTCTTGTTTTGTTTTGTTTTTGCTTGGATTTTGTAAGTTATCTGTTCAAACTTGTGTCTTGACTCTTGGTAAATGGATATAATCTTGTATATTTATATTTAATTATTGAATTATTAAACTATCAGTTATTATTTATTATTATTGTTTATATATAAATGAATGACTGGTGTAAGTAGGCCTGCTTGGAAGAAGAGATGGTTATCTAAGGTTGAGACCAGAGGGGTGCCTGAATTTGGTTATTTATTGGTGCGCAAGTTCCCACCTACAAAACTGGGAAGCATTGCAACTCTTGGGGAGGGCTCGTATTACTACTATAGTATGAGCTAAAATCTGCATTATGCATTTTGGCATGAAGTGCTACTGGTTTGTCATGATCCTTGTGGTTGGTATCAAAATAGTGCCCATTCATTTGTTGTCTGAGTTTTCCTGTGGTGAGGCCAATATATTCATCAATGCAGTAGTTGCATTGTAACTGGCATATAAGATTTTCTTTGGAAAAGTCAAGTGGCCTTTTATGGGGTTTTCTGTTTGTGTGAGCCTGTTGTTGAATGAGGTGGAAGGTTGGTGAATTTTGCAGACACTGCATCTTGGTTTGTTGCAAGGGGTAGGAACCTTTGGCCTTTGTTGTTTTGTGGCTGGGTCGGGCAATTAAGGGTGAACCAGAATGTTGTGGAGATTAGGGGGGCCATTTGAACGTAATTCTTGGAGCACTGTTGAGAATATTATGTGCGATAAGTAATGAGGTTAGAATATTGTAGCCTGTATTCAGGATAAATATGAGTTTGTTTAGTCCTTCTTAATACTGGGTTGTGAGCAATGTGTCATTAGAAGGTTGTTTCTTGATAGGCTTTCGATTGTATAGGGCTCTGTTAATTTGACTGTTGACTATGTGTTTAGGGTATCCTCGGGCTGTGAACACCTTGAAAAAGTTTATGACATTGCTTGTTAAGGTCTTCTTCCTTAGAACATATACGTGTGGCTCTACTCTGATAGCTAGGTTATGGAGTAGGAAGCATTTTACATAAAGAGGATGGTTTCTTTGGAATTGGAGGTACTGTTGACGATTGGTGGCTTTGGTGTTTATATTTCCTTCATAAAGGATCAATTCCAGATCCAAGAATATTGCATGGTGTTGTGAAATATTCCAGGTGACTCTGAGGGTGCTATGGATATTTAACCTGTTCAGGAACTGATGTACCCCGAAAATTTCTTAATTATGTGTTTTGTTGGTTTTTAATTGTGAACTTTGAGGCCTACAGTTTTTATGTGTAGGCCTTGCTCTTCTATCCTATTTTCAATGTTTAATCTAATAATAAAGTTTCTAAATCTTGTTGTTGAAGCTATGTATCATAGCAAGGGAATAGTCAAGATCAATCCTGGTGGCATGTGTTATGTTTTAAAATGTGTTTATTATAAAGTATGGCTGTGATGTGAAGACTAGTTTATGGATATTGTATTTTATTTGTAATGTTTAAACTTTTTTTTTAAAGCAATCTGTGAGTTCAACTTGTAAAATGATGATGGGACACCTGTACACACTTTTGTGTCATTCGCCAATCTAAAATGATGATGGCTAATGCAGTTGAAACTTTTATCCTTCTCCTGACTATTACTGTAGCACATTATTGTGTTTTACTCTAGTTATATTTATTAATCTTGGTGGCTGACCCACAAAACCAGGTCATAGTTATAAATTAAAATATAACCAACCTGCCTCAGCATAATACTTTAATTAGTAATAATCATTTACAAGGACACACAAACAAATTAGTTAGAACCAATAGACAATTTGTTTTCTACTTGTAAAAATATATTTAACTAAAACTAACAATGTTCTGTTTATTTGGTAAGGAGTAATAATAATTTATAGTAAGATTATATCATCTTATTTATTATTTTTATTCCCTTCTCCTTATTTTATATACGTTTTAGCTTTTCTTCTATGACGACGACATGTTTCGGTGATTTTTCACCATCTTCAAGTCTGAGGAAAACCAATGTTATTTCAAATTACTGTATAAATATTGTAGATGATTTACAATATGCGTTTTCTATGTGTATTCATACATATTGTTGATCATCTCACTAAAAATTATTCCATATAAAACAGTAAAATTCCACAAACTTTCCAATAGTATGAATTAAAATCAATAATCTTTAATACAAATAAGGTATTTATAAGCTTGTTAATTTAAATGATTATCTATTTAATATTTCATATATCACATTATAATTTCTCTTAACTATTTATATTTCTAATGTTTAATTTTTTAAATTCATAATTTTATTACATATTTTTATAAAATAATTTGAAATAACATTGGTTTTCCTCAGGTTTGAAGATGGTGAAAAATCACGGAAACATGTCATCGTCATAGAAGAAAAACTAAAATGTATATAAAATAAGGAGAAGGGAATAAAAATAATAAATAAGATGATATAATCTTACTATCAATTAAAACTAATAAGTTTTATCAGAATTGTTTTATAAAAAAATATAAATTAAATAAAACATAAATTAATAGATTAGGTACCTAGCACAAGGAATGATTAAGATCGCAGCAATAAGTTTAAACATAGTTTTGAGTAGACTTAATGTATTTAATGTTTATATAAATACTGAACTGTATGAAGAATAAATTTCAGAATAATATTTAAAATGGTTTGTTTTTAAATAGGATAGTGTATGTGTTTACTTTGTTAACACAGATATATCTTAGCACATTAATTAAAAATCAACAGCCTAAAACAATATTTTTATTACTAAAACACTCCATTATAGCACCAGAAATGTAATAGCTTGGTTTGCTGATAACATTTTTAATCAAAACTGGCTAATAGAACAAATCATTATTAAATTCATATGGCTAGTGAACAGAGTTCTACAGTAGTTCAATTTATTGTTATGTATCAAAACTTTATTTTGAGAGTTGATATTCTGTAGTTGTGTCAGGTTTCAGCCTATTTGTGTTGTGGGACAGCCACCAACTTCCATGAATAATAGTTTTTATAGAACCTCACATACTTTATAACCAATCACTGAATTTTGCGAACAGTGTAATACATATCCAATATATAAATTATGGAATGCATTATTTCTTGCTGTAATCATTTTCTGAAGTGATCATTTTTTGTGTTTTATTCTCACAATAAAAATTATTTTTAAAATGTTTATAGATTGGTTTATTATTATGTTTATTACTTTTTTTTGGTATTTTTTGGCCTCTGTACCTTATTTTTTAAAACATTTTGATTAAAATGTCCATGCAATAACTTAACACCCCTGGCGCTAGTATCATTTATGTAGTTCATTTGTCTTATTATGGCTAATGAGCATGGGGGAATAGAGAGGGGAGGAGTTTATGGGATTAACCCCCCTCCTAAAATTTTCCCAAGTTTTTAAAACGAAGCTTAAAGATGGCATTCTATTAAACTTCAAATATTTTATAGAGGTATTCACTTTTCAAAATATTGCCAGGTGTATATCACTTTAAATGGCTTCTAGAGGCATCCGATTTTTAAAAGAAATATCCGTAGGGGGCGACTCCAAATAGCTTCTATATACATATAATATGTAAAAAAAAATACAAGCCAGGACCATTCCAATTAATTTATAAAAGCATTCAATTTTCAAAAATGTGTTGGAGGAAGACCACTTTCAATAACTTTTAGAGGCATCTAATTTGCTTATATTAACTGGGGGAGAGAAGGGTAGTAAGTAAGTCCCTAAGAAAAGTTTTTGTTACTTGTGTCCTCCCCTCAGCCCCCTACACCACTCCCTCTACCCTCTTACACAAATAAAGTTCTATTTAACATGATGTCATAAACTTACAATTTTTAAACCCCACCTCCCCAAAATTAAATTTTCCCTAAGCCCATGTTAATGAGGTGACAGGACTAATGGTTTGATATACATATCTATTCTAGGCTCCTTGTGAAAATGTATGGCCAATAGAGCCCCTTAATGTAGGTATCCATTTAGCACCTAGGCCCGGATTTAACTTCTCAGGCGTGACTTTTATCAGTTACTGAAATCTTTCCTGAAGGTGACTTAATTTCTGTAGTACAGTGTTCAAGCCTGTAAATGCATTAAACATTACTGATGACTGATGGCATTGCACACACTGCTGCACACGTCACAAATAAAGATGTCAGACACGCTAGAGAGGTTAAGGGAGGGCTACATGGGCTAATGCCACAAGGCCTACACAGACATTTTTCAAACTTCAGAATATGACATCTAGATGGAATAATCCTCACTAAAAGCATAAATAATAGCTTTGGTTATTTGAATCTTAAATATGCAATCCCTTACAATTATAATAATCTTACATGTGGCAGCAATAAGCCAACTACCGAGTCGAATGTGGCTGCGCTATCTGATAGCTCGTGATCCTAATAAAATCACACATTCGTAGCCAACGATTTCTGCACATCCATCATAGACTCTGCCTTAAAATATGAGCGAATGATGACCCTGGACATGGAACGATTCCTGGATAGCTCAGTGGTTAGAGCATTGGCATACTAAGTAAAAGGTTCCAGGTTTGATTCTCGTGTCCAGGTGACATTTTTCAATTTTCAGAATATGACATATAGATCCTCACTAAAAGCATAAATAATAGCTTTGGATATTTGAATCTTTAATAAATGCGAGTTTAATGAAGAAACCCCTAGATTCTTCATTTCTTCATTTGCACTAATTTGTTTTTTCTTTATTTTTTATCATTATTATAAAATCATTTAGCCATTGGGCTTCCTCATTGTTAAACAAAAACTATATTACCTGTTTTGATGTCCACATGATCTAAGGCATCTCTCTCCCAACAGAGTAGATTGCCGATAACGGAGATTGGGGTTTGAATCTCGGTCAGGTGTACTAAGGGTGGTTTTTCCAAAATTGTTTTCCACTCACCCTCCACACAAATGCAGGTACACTTATTCTAAATTCAACCATCTTCATCTCTAACTCATTAGTGTAATTAGTATATATGAGTAGGCTTATAATCTGGACAGGTAGTAAGATACAGTGCTTAAAAAAACTATTTTAAGTTAGAGCTATAGTTTATTTTGTTTATTCTACCAACATTATGCTTGCTGACTTAGTTTACTGTCGCAGCCTTGTGAGCTAGAGTGGCGCTGCAAGCGCTTGCTTTTTATCACATTCATACCACACTACTAGGCATGTTGAATATCTTCTGTGACCTTTGAGTCATGGTTATGATAACCCCATATAATCATTTTACATTCATTAATAAATAAGAGTTCAGCACATGGAGGCTATCAAGAGATCATAATTGTTTCGAGGAAGACAAAAATTGTCAAAACCTGCTAAAGGTTGGAAACCATCTAGTGCTGTCATCTTCCCCCCTCCCCCCCAAAAAAAAGGGTTTTTTATAACACAGAATGTCAATGCTATATTTGTATAAAAATATAAAAAAATTACTAAATATAGTTGGTATCACTATCATAGCTTTCAAACAGTGTGTACTCTAAGCACATTTTATTTTATTATGTTACCTTAGTTTGAACTTTGTATCTTGCCTCAACAAGATCTTTACACTATCTAAAAGTTTTACACTATTATTTTAGAGTTTAAAAATTATACTTTTTACCCCTTCAATATTTAGGGGGAGGGGGCAGGGGGGGGGGAATTTACCCCCATACTCCCCCGGTCCTGCGCCACTGTATGTATAAGTTATATATATTTAATTTGAATTATTGTTAAATACATGATTTTGTTATCTTTGGTGAGAAGTGGAAACACTATTAGGAGTGCCCTTTGTATGACAATCTTCAACTTTAATACATGGTTAAAATATGGTAAACCTTACAAGTGATGATACATGATTTAATTCAATGGGATTTCTTTCTGAACACATCAGAAAATGCATATATGAATAAATGAGAACTCTGCATTGAGTAAACTTTAGGTGTGAAAGGGGGATAATACCATGTCTGCAGTAGGAGCCGAACCACAAAATAAAAAACCAAGGATTCACAGCTAGATTATGTTATAATGGTTTTATGACCTTGTGTCGATGGTCGAGGGCTTATTCATCACTTTGTTGTAGCAATGTCATCACATCCTGATGATTCATCTATCATGTTGACGTCTAAATGTAATTAAGTTCTTCCGCTTCATGACCCTCCCTCGTAAAGATAAAGCAATGGGGGAAAAAACCTATATTATGATTTTGAAATCATATATAGAAGAGCAAACCTAACAAATAATATATTATTTTATTTGAAAATGCTGCGTGTAGTGTTTGTTCCCTCTTTTATGCAAAGTTCGTGAAAAATCCTATTTTATTTATTCAAAAAGTATGTTTTTTCACTCTAATGGTTTTCTAATAATTTAATTTTATTTATATTTATAAATGTTTTAGTGTAAAATATGTTTTAACTGTTGGCTAACTTCACCTATTTTCAACACGTCTTTTTTTTTTAATTGCAAACAATGGGAATACGTAGCACAAACTCTAGTTTGAGGATGATCAATATCATAGGGAACTAGTGTTACCAACATGACTAAGTTAATAAAGCTGTAATTATTGTCCCAAACTTAGTTCAAAAGGGAGGCGCTCACATCACATCTCTATTAGAATAACCTAGGAACGCAGAAACGCATCGAGGTTACTCTAATCTCTATTATCTTGTTATTTGCGCCTTAGAATTCCTGAGTTAATCTAATCCTAAACAAAGCGTATTAAAAACATGACACTAAATCGATTCTAGTCATTTAATAAAATTAATGTCAATATTTATTATAATATTATTATCTAACTAATGAACAAATAATCAGTTTATCTTTTTGAGCTATCAGCAATTTGTAATGTTAAAATTAAAAATGAAAGTTTTAGATGGAATTAACCGAATTCATATAACGAAGGTGTCTTTTAAGTTCTACAAACATCGACTAATGATACATTCGTAAATGAGAATAGTTTAGTTACTAATACTAACTACTGAGTGCTCCTCTACTAAATTTACTGTTGAGTCTACATTCATACAATTCTCTGTAGTTTATGTCTTACAAGTCCTATTATCTACCTTTGCATAATCTAATTGGGGGAGGGAAAGTTTATTTATTATGACTTTTAGCTTGCGTTTTAACTAGGACGCTCTTTTTTAATGTGCTGGTATGGTATGTGAACAGCTTTATGAAAATAAATGTACACCTGAATTTAAGTTTTCATTCTATAAATATAACATAATTGAATAAAATCTGTTTTCATAATTGCCTAAAAGTAATCATAATATGATATATTTGATTAATTATTAATATATTATACAATATTTATTCAGAGAGGTGTTTCGTTAATATTTCAACCTTGTGTGATAACACTTTTTGGAACACAAAGCGGGCCCATTGTTAAGACCAGAGAATTTGAAGACCTTAGACATTGAAACTGAACCGATCAAAAAATAAGTGGAGATAATGCATGAGCATATATATATATATATATATATTGATAAAGAATCAGAAACGAAAAACATTTTACAAAATAAAAAACTTATTTGAAAAACTATATTATGATTCTGTCTTTAAAGAGACATGAGAAGTTTAGCTGGAAACCGTAATATTTTCTTCTGATTTCGGCATACACTAATTTTGTAACTCGTTCTATATTGGTTTGTTTTGTTTAAAAAGATATTCACTCATGCGCATTGCTTAATGAGCAGCCTCAGCCTGAAGTGTTAAATAAAAAAGATTAAATAAAAAACACACAACAGTAAATACGTAATGTTTGATGAGGTGTGAACTCTGAAGAGTCAAAAGTGAGAAGATGTTAGATAGCCTACCTTCCTTATCTATGAATACAGGCTACAGTAGAATAATAGATAAAGGCGTGACCAACAGGTTGCGTTGTGTGTGGAAAAGACAAGGGGTTTGTTTACATTTTAAAATGTATCTTATATACACTACATCGGCATGATAATTTGCTATTATTTAAGTAAAAGTGATTTAAAGTAATTTTAAATGCAAGTAATTATCAAGAACTTGTTTGATTACTCATTGTGGCATACAGATGTATGAAATTTTTCTGGTTCAATTTGAGTAACTATACAGTTTTTTAAATTGCGATGAATGTAATAGTTCCTGTTCCCAAGCCAAGACATACACCTTCCCCACATCTAAATTCGGTTCCTATATTAGAAACTTCCCTTAAGAAACCCGTTCCTTTGCCACGTCACAAAGGTACAAGTTTGACTGATAATGTTATTAGTAAAGAGACAACTATTGGAAATGATGAGGCATGTCAGGAAAATCAGGTCATTCCATTAGTCCATGGTAGTTTAAAGGGAGGTACAGAAATGGACACACCTAAAACTACTTCAAAAAATGTAAGTGATTCTATGCAAATTAAGGGAAAGTCTGTTATTGAGAGTACACGTAACGTTAGTTTACGACTAGAGAAATCTGTTCGTAGTATAATATCGAAACGTAGGACAGTGCAGCAAACCTTTTTAGATAACAATAGTGTCAAATTTGAACGAAGTCAATCCCTTCCTTCTGAGAATATTTTTCAATCAATTTCATTTCATTCACCGTTCACTACAGAAGAAGAAGAATGTGAGAAAGCTGAGGATGATTATGGTTATGGTGTACCTCCCCCTATTTACCCTCCACCACCACTACCCGATGAATCTGTCTATGATGAACTTCAGTCTGTAATTTCAGGCCATTCTAGTAGCTACAATGATCCTTACTCAAGTCCGTCTGACTCGTGCATTGATACTGATTCAATATATGAGGATATTTCATTTGTGAAAAGTCTAGGTTCTAGCAGTAAGTCACCGAGTCGAACTTCAAACTCCTTTCAAATGCCTAGCTCCATTAGTCCTACACAGAAAAAACAAATCATTGATATCACCAATAAAAACAATATCAAACCTGGTGCTCGCTCTGACTCATGGAGTTTTTTTGATACCATTTCAAATGATGATTTATATTCAAATGTTAGTATTATGGCTAATGGCTCAGATATTGATGATAGGAGTTCCATATACAGCAATGTACCTAACACAGAGTATGGTTCAACTACAGGTTGCCCTACAAGTTCTGAAAGCGTGTCACCATCTTTGCTTAGTGATTTAGAAGGGCTCCAATATAACAGCAGTGATGATGAATCATATAGCACAGTGAACTCACAATCTCATTTGTCTGTACAAAATGAATTGTATGAAAATTGGAATCTTTCTAGTGTATCAAGTATATTGTCAGTTCCTTTGAGATCTGCCCATGAAAAGAGAACTCTACCGTCCCAGTCAGTTATTTTTGAATTTGACCCTTTATTTGAAAACTCGTCACTTAACCGTGATACATCAAGCAAAAATGTTAAACTTTTGTCAACATCAAACACACAACCCATTTCTAATAAAATCCTAACCTCTTCTTATGGTAAAATAAATAAAGTAAGTGCCCAGCAGCATCCAACAACATCATCTTTAACTGAAGAAGGAATTTCTCTAATCCCTCCAGTTCCTCCGAGAAGATTCGACTCCATGACGGTTATCGGCTCTGTAAAAAATGAAATTGTTTCTCAAGACGTGTTGAGATTAGATCCTCTTGCTCAGCTAAATAAATCTTTAGAGCATGTTAAATCAGTTGATCAACTTTCTTTACCAGAAGCTAGAACTTCTATTGATAAATCAGTAGATCAACTTTCTTTACCAGAAGCTAGAACTTCTATTGATAAATCGTGTCAGGCAGGTTCGACTTTAGAGACAGAAGAGACAGATAGTAATATTCTCACATCCACACCTTCTGCACAGCCAGAGATCCCTACCACCACACCTGTCGACAGTGTTCCCCCCAAACAACGCTTGGCAAGATGGTATAGTATGAAACGTGCCATTCAACTCGTTACAGACAATCCAGCATGGTCTTCTCCCATGATCGCTCGACGTAACAGGAGCTCTGGGACAGATAACGCTGTGTTCTACAATGACAAGGACAAGTCGACAAATATCATTCGGCCTAATTTGTTGCTTCACAAAGTGTCTCCTTACAGTGGGTCATTATTTAGGTTGACCGGGACATCTGACCGTAACAAAGAGTTGGCACAAAGGTGGTGTGTTTTAGCGGAGGGGAAACTTTCTTGTTTTCAAGATAAAACTGCTTCAGAAATTAAAGAAGTTGTTCCATTAGAAAGCATCATGAGTGTTAATGTTGCTGCAGATTACAAGCCAAGGTAGGTTGCACTTAATGGGCATTTTTATAACCAACTTATTTAGGCTAAATACATTTTTTAATGAAAAAACAAGAGGCTTATATGGCCATAGGCCTTCATGTAGGCTATTATATTAGTGAATAGGCTTGCGCTATCCCTACGATTTATTCTGTCTGTTAACGGCTATGTTAGGCATATGTATTTTTTGGTGTCTTACAGGTTTTTTTAAATCATATAGTTAGGCCTACCTTATGGGCTAGTTCTAACATTAAGTTTGAGGTTAATTTTGAACTAAACCTTAGTCAGTGACTGGTATAATGAACTAAACAGTAAATTAATGTCTGGATATTTGGTGTAGATAGTTTGACAGAATGACTGAAGAGGTTAAAACTGACAAGAGTTAGGGGTGAGCTAGCATACTGGACTGGGGGGGATATGACACTCACTCTTTTGGTAGGTGTTTATTTACCTTAAAATAATTTTATTTTCCTGTCTTCAGGCAAATCCTAGAGCATTTTCTAAATTAAAACTTCCCCTTCTCTTCCTCTTGTAAATTATATAGGTTTTTATTAACCAACGCTCTGGAACTTATATGAAACCCAAAGCTGAATCAAAGCATCAAGCTCGTTGAATTGCCAATGAAGAGAGATCAAGGTTCGAATCTCAGTATTCTGCATTAGAGATGGTTTGTCATTGTTGTTTTTCCATCCTATCTCTACACGCGAAATTTCTATAAATAAGCTAACCTATGAATATCTACTAGACCTCAATGGCTTTTTTTTAGTACCGCATCTTACTACCCATTTGGGCTGTAGCCTACACCTAACTACTAATCATGCTAGGGATTAGGAAGGTAGATCTTATAGAAAGTGTAACCTCATTGGTGTGGAGGGAAAGTAGAAAACTATTTAGGAAAAATCACCCTCAATCAGAAGGTACACCTGACCAGGATTTGAACCCCGATCTCCCCGATTGGCTATCTTGTCTATTGCGGGTAGGACGCCTTAAACCATACGGCCACCAAAGCGAGTAACCTTGTTGTTGAATATATTAAAAAGATAAAAAAAGTGACATCAGTAAAGATTATTAATAACATAGTCTAGTTTATGGCAAATTAAAATTGTTAAGAAAAATTCACTAGGCCTAAAATTTGTTTTGTAAAGGAAATGGAATACTATTCTCATAGAAAAGCCATCCCCCCAAGTGCTCCCAGTAGAGATTAAAACAATAACCGTAGTCTCCTGGGTCATATTCAGGCATGCCCCTCACACACACTAATGCTGAGCTTCTCTACCGTTCAAAACATTGATAAAATAGTTAATATTAAAAGTTATACTCCCTGTTAAGTGCTACTGGTGATGAAATTCACTGCTTTGAGCTGAGTGTCACATGGAAGGGTCGCCATTCCGTATTTGGATCTCCTTCTACAACAGATCGAAGAGTATGGATGCAGAAAATCCTTGAGTCACTTACAAAAGTATTTCCGATGAGAATTTCTTCAGACTTCACCCGAGCCGGCTGGTGTTTTTTGAAGGTAGATTAATTAATCTCCATTGTTGTAACTATTAAAATTAGCTAAAGTCCGACTTTCATAGGAAAGGCCTTCCTTATATGTCAACTAGAAAAGCTACTAGATATACCCAATGCTGGGATTACGATCAACTTAACATTCACTTTTTTCTTTTACGTATCATAATGGTTCTCCTCGTGTTTTTAAATGGAAGCCATCACAATGCATTTACTTTAACGTTAACTTAATGTTCACTAACTTAAGAGTTGTCCAGGGAGAACTTTTCACGTTAAATGAACATTAAGTGAAGGTATCATGTGTTATAGCTAGCCAATCATGTTGCGAGTGATGTCAACAGGGCTATTTAGTACTTCATTTCTTTGTGTATGGTATGATGACAAATTTTTCTGTACATTCAACCCTACCTGTTGTAACAGCTTGTTACCACTTTATTTTTTAAGCTTATATTGCTAGTATTTGCAGCCTAATCAACCCTAAATGCTTTGGTTTCATTTTAGTGAATAATGTCCAAATTCCCTGTCTGTGCTTTGCTCGAGTTGTTATGTTAAGTTAAGTGAATCCTGATCACACAATAATTTATTTATGTTGAGTAAACCTTGATTGAATGTTGCGTTAAGTGAACATTAAGCTAATCGTAACCCTAGCATAAATGTATTCATAATATATCAAGTAATGTGATCTGCAGCTGTCACTTTTGATAGATAATATCAATACCTATGTAGTAACACTAATAATATAATAATATATATGTAATAACACTAATAATATAATAATATAGTATTTTATCAATGTTGACCGCAAAATTTTTTTATTAAATTTGTATTATAAATCTATTGTACCCATCAAAGTCTATTAATCTACATTACTAATATACTCAATACTGTAAACACCTAGAATCTATTGTCAATTATACTAAACTAGGCTTAATTAGTTCCACTTTTCTTACCAATGCCAATCTTTTTAAAAGTGTCTTAATTTTTCCAGAGAATACGTTTTAAAATGCATTAAATATAACCACAATGTAGCAATACTATAAAGCATGTTAAATAACATATCGCTTACATATTTCTTTTTAGGAAGGGGTCAGCGGATTATGGAATTTGGCATGGATTTTACTCCACAAACGAACTTTGTTTTACTGTTTGACCGATGGGACACTGCAAGAAGCCGATCTGAGGAAAGCCATTTGTACAGGTGAGTTTGCACAAGCCTTTAATTTAAAAATGACTGGCACCTTTTAATGTTTTTAAAACTTTTCTTTTTTGTCTGACTTAAGGTTAACTTGGAATTAAAGGAGAGGTTGAGATATAACTAAGACATCATACTTTTTCAATCTTGGGGCTCAAAATTCAAATCATATGTTCATAAACTTTTAAAAAGTATATATTATTTTCTTAATATCCATATACTTTTATAATTTTAGAGTAAAATTATAAAATTTTCAGTAAAAAGACTAAATCATGTATTATCACATTTTAAATTGCCATACGTTCTATAAAAAATCTAATCAAAGTTGATGGAACTATTAAAACAACTTTTTATTTGTTTACATCTAAATTGTGGTATTAATTCAATACCCTTTTGCATTCACATTCATGAATGTTTTGTCTTATGATAAACAATAATATTTAAATATTATACATGCATAAAGTTGGCAATAAAATTAATAAACTAGAGCAGTGCTTGTTTTTAGAAATAAATAAGCTTGATGTCATGCTATTTTCAAGGACATTCAAACTATTAAGTATTGCTTTGTATCTTACTTTCCATCCTATAAGTAAAATTTGATCAAAATTGTTTGAATTCTTTTTTAACATAGACAATTTTGTCGAATTTTTTTACTTCTACCCTTAAAATTTATCTTCCATGCTTTCACTTTCATCATGCCTTGAGATATGATAGAAATAGTTTCTAAATACAATATTTGAAGAAAATTGACTCGAGTGATTAGTTTCTGCAGACATTCACAGACAACATAAAAAAAAACTTTTCCGGAGTTTTGAGTGTTTAAAAAATAGTTTCATTAAAATCTCAAATCTTTTTTCCAGTTTCTTAAGACTTCCTCTCTTTGTATTGGCATAAGGCATGTTATTGAACCAGTGCATCACAGGCATATGTGTCTACGAATTTGATGATAAAAAAAATGCCAAAATTGTTACTAATTCACTACGTAAGTTAATTGTTTCCATAATATAATATGCTTTGAACATGTTTCATGAACCAGTTACTCAAGACAACAGTAATGATAACCCGCCAACTAAGGAGAAGGGCCCCATGCTACTGGTGGACTTTCCTGGCCAAGCGTTATATTTCCAAATGGACACTGCCCGCGAGACCACTATGTGGCGCATGGCCGTGCGTGTGGCGGCAGTAGACAACGGACCCAACTTGGCACAACAGCAACTTACTAAAGATGATGTACCTACCATTGTGGACAAGTGTGTCAACTTTATATATGCTCATGGTAAGTTTATATTTTATTGCTGAGAGCACATACATACTTTTAAATAAGACACATAGGCCCTACAGTAGGTTCTCAAACTACACGAATATGAGTTACATGGATTTGTAGATATGCATTTGTGTTACTTCAACTTACGACTAGCAATGCCATATATCAAGCGTGACTTTAAACATAATAGACAACATTCCTATTAATCTGACACACAGCTGACACACCTTGAGTGCAAGTTATTCTCTTAAAGTTTTATTTTCATAAGCAAAACCTGTTTAGCTTATTATTCTTTGAAATGAGCATATAATATGTCCACAATATATTGTATATTGTATGCATTGTATTCAGAAAGAATTAACCACATAAGTCGAGGACTTAAACTCTGTCTACAGACTCTGCATCTGTAAGTCCTTGGTCCATGCATCTTAAGAGTTTGATGCTACAGAAACATATTGTTCTGTTTACAAAGTACTAGTCGTGAAGTCCACATCATTCTGTAGAAGTTGGATCAACTTTAACTTACAGATATATATATTGAACCAATCACTGTTTAGTAAATATTTGCTCATTAGTACACACATCAAGTTGAAAGCACCAGGCTTTGTTGCTTTGTAAATATACACAAACTGAAATGATTTTTTACTGTGCAGAAATATTTTTCTGAAAAACTTCGGGAAGCATAGCTTTTTAGTTGTCACTAGCAACACACTCCAGAGTACACTAGGGTGTTATTGGTTTAAAATGTCATATTAACATTGCTATATTGGTAGCCTACATAGTTTAAGAGAAAGATCAATTTCATTTCACTTATTTTCTTGAACAAAATTTATAGAAATTGTATTCTCGTAAAAAATTACCATCCACATTTGCAATGCATTGAAAGATTCAGATTCTTGGTGAAACGCAAACATGAGTTTGACCTTAACTAATAAATTAATGTATCTACGGTACAATTTTCTTAGAAATAACCTTAACTCACAGCTAGAATTTTTTTTAAATTTATTTTTTAATTCCTTTTTTTCATTTGAGGTATTTAACATGCACTTTCTGAATGGGCTGATTTTATCAATACACAGTATTTTCTATGAGCGAGAGTGAAAGGACGTACCAGTTTTGGCTGGAAAGATATTTTCAGATATCTTCCAGGGTTCTTTTACATGCCACAATGGACTTGGGACCGACAACTTTACTTTCCCTCCGAAGGAAGTTGTGCTACGGACAAGGCCGTAGTCAGCCAATAATTTCAGGGGGGGTTTGGTGGGCACATTTTCCAATCACCGGAGGCTAGAAAAAATTCTAAATGATAAATAGTACTAGAAGCTCTCTGAAGTGTGTTTTATTGTACCATAACCCCCTAACTGTTGGAGGCTTGGACAAATTCTAAATATTAAACACACCTAGAAGCTCTCTAAAGTGTTTTTTATGGTAACATAAGCTCCCTAACTGCCGGAGGCTATGAAACATCTATATAGGCCTATTTAAACACCTCTAGAAGCTATTTAAATTTTTTTATGATAACATAACTCCCTAACTGCTGAAAGCAAGGAAAAATTCTAAAGCTTAAACACTTCTAGAAGCTATCTGAATTGTTATTTTTGGAAAAATAACCCCATAACTGCCAAAGGCTAGGAAAAATTCTAAATACTAAACACCTCTAGAATCTATCTAAAGTGTTTTTTTATGGCAACAGCCCCATAGCTGCCAAAGGCTAGGAAAAATTCTAAATATTAAACACCTCTAGAAGCTATCTGAAGTGTTTTTTTCATGGCAACATAACAACATAACTGCCGAAGGCTAGGAAAAAATCTAAATGTTAAACACCTCTAGAATCTCTCTAAAGTGCTTTTATGGTAACACAGCCCCCTATTTTGTACTTGTACCTTATTTTGATATTGTTTTTAAGGGGGTGGATTGAACAAATGGCCTTGGCTACAGATCTTTATCGCTCAAGAAAATTCTGTCGACTCTCACATTTCTCTATTTTATGTGGTGCATGAATAATGTGCTAGTTAACTATGTGCTGTGTTTTCTTGTCACTATTTCAGGAAGTATGTCTGAGGGTATTTATCGGCGGAGTGGGACCAATTCAGCTGTGACTCGATTACTAACTCTATTTCGTCAGGACGCGTGGGCTGTGCAGCTCTCCAAGTCAGAATACTCAGAGTATGACGTGGGGAGTGTGCTTAAACGCTTTTTCCGTGATCTTCCTGAACCCTTGTTCACTACAGAGCTACACGCTCAACTTTGTGAGATTGCTGGTAAGTTGGAGAATAAATGAACTTGGTTTGAAAGTATATAATATGCTTTTCTTTGTGTTTATAGCTTTACAAACAAACATAGAATATTTTTTAAATTGAAAAATGACACTTGGACTTTGGAATCAAACTCGGGACTTTTGGCTTAGTACGACAATGCTCCGTCACTATGCATTGCCATTGAGCTATCCAGGAATTGTTCCATGCGCAAGGTCATTCTTCACTCATATTTAAGGCAAAATTTGTGATAGTCATCTAGAAATTGTCAGTTACATACGAGTGATACTTAACTTAAGATAACGCAGCCACCTTTGACCCGGGAGGGCTTTATGCTGCCAGTAGTACATTGACAGGTTGTACGAATGCGCATATCATGATGGATTAAATAGCCAATATATTATATTTGTTAATTATGGTTATAGATACATCTAACTAATATATTCATTAAATTATAAAAGTTTGTTAAACAAAATATAAAATCTCTGTCCCTTTATTATTCACACTCTAACCCTCTTATTTTTCTCTCCTTTTTTGTTTTCTCTTTCACCTTTCACTCTTTTATTACAACCTATTGTTTTTTCCTGTATCTATAAAATATATGTACATTAAAGATGGGCTGAACCCACAGTTTTATGAACTGAATCTTGAATCAATATTTCTATTTTACATGCAGATCAAGAATCTTGAATCCCAATCCAAATATTATATAAACGTATGAGGCTTAAAAACATTAAGAATTAATAGCCAGAACTATTATTTATGCTTATTAGTGGGAATTACTCCATCTAGATATCATATTCTGAAAATTGAAAAATGACACCTGGACACGGGAATCGAACCCGGGACTTCTGGCTTAGTACGCCAATGCTTTAACCACTGAGCTATCCAGGATTCGTCCCGTGCCCAGGGTCATTCTTCACTCATATTTTAAGGCAGAGTCTATGATGGACTTAGCGGAAATCGTCGGCTACAAATATGTGATTATATTAATATCACGAGCCATCGGATAACGCAGCCATCTGCGACTCAGTAGTTGGCTTTTTGCTGCCATTTGCACAGTTATTAAATTGTACGGGATCGCACATATATTAAGAATTAATAGCCAGAGCTATTATTTATGCTTATTA
>CABFWB010002025.1:43732-86131 GCA_902151455.1 Timema bartmani
TCCAGGTGTCATTTTTCAATTTTCAGAATTAAATACATTAATTCTTAAGTTGCTATAGAAGATAGAAATAATATTTAAATGTTAACATTTTTTGTTATTGTACATTCAGTTAGATTATAAATTAATGATCTTGGTTTGAGTGAATTTTTTTTATTATTAAAAGTTGCCTCTAAAACAGTTTCTAATTCAAGATTTAATATTAACATACATTACATCCCATTCGTGCATTTTCCCAGTGCATAAATTGGGCAAATTTTTTCCCATTCCATGAACTGGGCTCTCCTCTGGACCATTTCATGAACTGAGCAAAAAATATATAGTTTATGAATCGTGCAGTGCTTGTGATGTCCATTTCATGAATTAGACTATTTAATGAACTGAACAGCTCCAATGATTACCCAATTCATAAACTAATAATAATAATAATATTTAGCACTGCATCTTACTACCCGTTCGGGTTATACGCTTAAGTACTAATTACTCTAATGGATTAGGAATTGGGAGGGTTGAATTTAGAGGAAGTGAACCCGCATTTGCGTGGAGGGAGAGTGGAAAACCATTTAGGAAAAACCACCCCCAGTTCACCCGACCGAGATTCGAACCTCGATCTCCCCGTCCTCGGGAGTCGAGCTCATCATGACTTGCGCGTTAGCCAACTACGCCACCGAGGCGGGTCAATTCATAAACTGGATGAGTTTTTGCCCTACCCATGAAATGAACATAATGGACAAGCGAAGAACAGGTTTGGTATTTAATTTAATTTAAATTTAAATTATTGTTTCAGAATGGAAGGTTAGGTTAAGTTATGTTGGATTACTTTAATATAATATCTTAAAATGAATTTCAGTTAAGCTTGTAAATAGTACAATAAGTTCCAATTAATGAAATAAGCAAGAGATAATCCAATTTATATATATTGTGTACATAAAAATTGGCCCTTTTCCTACGCATTCCATTTTACAACTTTTTGTCTGCGGCATTTTGGCATTTAGTGTTCTGTTAAATATTCAACTAGCCTGGTTTCAATTTTTTAAATTAACATTCTTAATGATACAAGATAAATTAAATCATACAAAATTTAGAATGAAATGACTAATTAATTTATAGGGGTAATCAATTAGCTGTTTTGATCACTAGAACTATTTAAACTCCATAAGAATAATTTGGGCTCTTATATTTTTAATTCCCAATTATTTCCAATGAATTCACCTAAATATCTAACTATCTACACTATCAGAGAGCGCAGTTCATCATAATATGTTGTTTTTGCCGCAAGATGGTAAGTTTGGAAACTCTCACCGAGACCTGTTAGTTCAGTACCGCCGTGCACTGGAGCAACTACCACCTATCAACTTTGTAACAGCGCGCAAGTTGATTGGCCACTTGTACTTTATCCACGAACAGCATGAGAAGAACTTGATGCCTGTTGACAACCTTGCAGCCATCTGGGGCCCCACACTGATGCATTTAGAGGTAATAATTCACAACTCTGAAGCTAGGCTTCTAATAGGACACTAATGAACCGCTAAATTATAACAATTAAGAGTTTAGTCGAATTTACTATTTTACAAATCTTAATCTTAATTTTACTACTAGTCCTGAATCTCAAGTTTGAATCTGAATTTTGAAAAAAATATGAATATAAGAGGAAATAGAAATATTATAGATTATAGAAAATAGAAATAACTAAATTTTAGTATTTTTTTAAATGCAATCATTATAAAATTTATACATTCATTTAAGAGTTAAATTAATGGTCTGGCTGTTAAGTTTTTTGTTTAACTATATTAAGGCTGAATAACAAATAAGTAGTATTATATTTCTAAAACCAACTCTGATTCAATATTTGCAAATACTTTTTTTTTCATCTTTAAAAATCTAATATCTCTTGAATAGCCTTAAAGAATTAAGGATTCTATCCTTAATAATAATTTTTAATGCATTGTGAAGTGAATCCCATATGTTTAATGTTCTACTGGAAAACGTGCACAACACAGCATTTGTGAGCAACAAGCTATTTATTAACACTTTCAACAATCATCATGTGTTTAATTTTAGATAATTATTTATTACTTACAAAAGTAACTCGTTTAGAGGTTCCTCTTCACTTTTAAGGTATCTAATTTTTAAATGTTGGATAAGGTACAAGAAAGGATCATAGTAATAACTAGGAGGGCAATATTTTAAAAAAAAGATTACATTTCTCAATCTACGCATAAGCCAATGGTTTTATTTTATTGGCATCAGTGTAGATTGTAAACTCTGTTAGGAAAGCCTATTGTTTCATCTTTATTCCTTTCCATAGTTTGCTATTATTTGCAAAAAACACTCTAATTCAAATAATTTTTATAGTTTCATGCTGTCGGATTTATAAAAATTGGTATGTTGATGTTTTATATATTTATTTATTTTATAGTTTAAAGTATAATATTAAAAATTAGGTTCAAAAGATTCGTAGCCCATATACACATAGTAATCACTAGTTTTTTTTTCTTTTTAAATATGTAGAGTAGAGGCTGAAATGAACCAAAATCATAATTAAATGAAAGTGTAGAATAGATATGAAATAAAGATTAGTAATCACTAATCACTCAAGCAAGGGCGTAGAAAGGCTGAGGTCGTGGGAGTCTGGACTCAACCCCAACCTCACCTGGAATTTGATGTACCTCCCTCCCATTGGAGAGTCCATTTATATGCATACATATAAGCTAAAGATATAGTAAAATTTTCTAGCAGACCCCTTCTTAAAAATACTATCTTTCTACGCCCTTGATTATGGGTGTTAAGTGTTGAGCAGTTTGCAGTCCAATTTTTATTGGAAGCACCTTATTAGACTGCTACTAGATATACTTTCGCGTATCGATATGACAAGTAGTGTGTTCTGCAATAGCTAATAGGGGAAGGTGAGGCCGAGGTTTGTGTTAGAGTTGTGTTCGGTTAGTGATTATTTATTGTTCATAAAATTCTGATACTTAAAATAGGTAATTGCATTATATTTGGAAGAAGGTACAGGAAAGGTGGATAGAAACATATAAAAGGGACGAACAAAATATGGCTTTTACAATGAAAAGAAGAACACAGCTCACACTTTACAATGCTGCCAATGGACAAAGAGGTAATGGTTGCCTCTTAAAGAAAATCGATCGTCACTGCCCAATCCCTCGACCTAGGTTTCATTTACTTTTTACCTTTTACATGTTCCTATATATGTGTCCTATCATTCTTTACATTTTCCCATTTTCTCCCTTTGGTGTTTTTTTGGTTTCCTCTTTTAGGAAGTTGCGTTGCACGTTTCATGCTTCTCCCTGATGAGTTCCGATAGAATGAAACCTAGGTCTGGTTATTGGGCGGTGACAATCAATTTTCTTTCAGAGGCAACCATTACCTCTTTGTCCATTGGCAGCATTGTAAAGTGTGAACTGTGTTCTTCTTTTCATTGTAAAAACCATATTGTGTTCGTCCCTGTTATCTGTTTCTATCCACCTTTCCTGTACCTTCTTCCAAATATAATGCAATTGCCTCTTATAGCGAAAAGAGGTTTTCCTTATTGAAATGGATTAGGTAATGTAAAGGCTGTACAGTATATTATAGTTGATATTTGACCATCACCCAATCAATCCTCCATTCAACATGAACTGACCCGCCTCGATGCCATAGTTAGCTAACACGCTAGTTTCCTGTTGAGCTAGACTGCCAAGGACAGAGAGATAGAGGTTCAAATTTCGGTCGGGTGAACTGTGGGTGATTTTTCCTAAATGGTTTTCCACTCCACACAAATGTGGGTTCACTTCCTCTAAATTCAACCTCTCCTATTCCTAACGCATTATCCTAATTAGTACTTAAGCGTATAATCGGAATGGGTTGTAAGACACAGTGCTAAAAACAAAACCATGAACTGATAATTATTTGTGTACTGGGAGATTGGTTGATTCCTGGGACTAGACTAATAATACAACCCCAAGTTGTGGGTAGCATGAATGAGGGATAGACTTAATATAAGTTTAAAAAAAATTATCTTAAAATAATAAAACACTCTTCCAGTGTGATGAATACCAGTCCTGGTCGTCACTGGAGTCGGGTGTAGTAACACACCTCATCAGCATGTACCCCAGTCTGTTTGACGTGGACACCGAAGAACTAATTCGAGAGAAGAAGATGCTGGAGGTTCTAGAACGCTATCACGCCAGTAATACCAGTGTCCCCCACAACAAACCATCCGGCGACCTCAAAGTGTGGATCTATATAGACAGCAAGGACAGTGGCAACTGTGTCAACGTCACGGTAAGAATTGACATGTTGGTTCGTTATAAATAAATTGGTACACTTACCCTGTTCACTAACACTACTTAGAGGCTCAGTTCCTGACCAGGTACGCTGGAGAGTGTGCTATAGGGCACAATACAGGTGGTATCAGACAGCTAGCAGAAGGTTCTTTATTGCAAACGTTGACTGAAAGACATTTATGTCAATCTATTTGGAAATCATTATTTTATTAATAATACTATATTATCGATAAAAAAAGTGTTATCAAAATAGTTTAAAAATACTTTCCTAAGGATTACTGTATAACTGGAATATTCCTAACTTAATGAAAGAACAAAATATGTTAATACAACTATTATGTTCTTTGTTTTACAGTTATGGCAACAAGAGATATTAGAGTTCATGAAATAATAAATTAAAAAGTATTATATTCACACTTATATCGTCTTATAACTGGCCACCAAAATAATTAAACACTTCTTTATAACCTAGATATAACCTATACAAAATATTAGTATCAAAATCAGGCGTTTTTTAATTTTGTAAACAGTGCATGAACACAACCAAAAATGGTTTGTACAACATTAGAACACCGCATTTTAGAAGATCTTGTTTAAAAGCATTTTTTAAGTAAACAATAGACGCCGCTTCCACAAAAAAGAAACATCCAAACGGTCATTTTCATAAGGTCCTGTTTTAATAATGTAAAAACAGTTAATAATTATAAACAAATTGTTTGTATGTGTGAATGTTTTGACAGTCAAAAGTAACAACAAATCAACAAAGGGTCATGCAAAGCATTTGGTTTTTTGAATAGATGCGTGGTACCTTTTTCTAGCTCTCTGATACAACCATTGATGTCCTCTTTTTTTTGTTTTGAAGGAAAGTTAAATTGAATATCTTACTAATATTATAAATGCGAAAGTTTGTGTGTTTGGATGTTTGTTGCTCAATCACGTCAAAACTACTGAACAGATTCGAATGAAACTTTGTAGGTAGGTAGAGTATGTCCTGGAATAACACATAGGACTATTCCCAACCTTTGATTTTACATTAATTTTACAATATTAATGTTTAAATATTTTGCAGGTTAGATGGTGCTGCCAGTCATTTGCTATTTTTATGATAAAAGTTCAATAGTTTTTGATAGAGTATGCCTTGGAACAACATTATATTAATTGTTATACTATTGTTTAAACTTTTCGTATATAAGAGGTAAGTGATATACTAAAAATGCGAAAGTTTGTGTGTTTGGATGTTTGTTACTCAATCACATCAAAACTACTGAACAGATTCGAATGAAACTTTGTAGGTAGGTAGAGTATGTCCTGGAATAACACATAGGACTATTCCCAACCTTTGATTTTACATTAATTTTACAATATTAATGTTTAAACTTTTCGTATACAAGAGATATATTGTGATTTTAATTTTACGAGTAAATATGAATGTGATTATATTATTATTATTATTAGAACCGCGTCTTACAACCCGTTCAGGTTATATTATATATGCGAAAGTTTGTGTGTTTGTATGTTTGTTACTCAATCACGCCAAAACTGCTGAACGAATTCGAATGAAACTTGGTACGTAGATAGAATATGTCCTGGAATAGCATATAGGACTATTCCCAACCTTTAATTTTACATTAATTTTACAATACTAATGTTTAAACTTTTCGTCGGGCGAAGCCACGGCGGGTAACAGCTAGTATGAAATATTTCTGAAGCTAAATTTTATGATTGTCTTATGTGGAAAATTATGTTTATATTTTATATATAATATAAGCTTAATATACCTAAATATAAATATCAAATATAATTTACCCCATGTTCAATTGCAAAAATATTTAACAGATTTTTTGCTAAACTAAAAAATAATGTTATTGATTTGACATATAATTTAATAAATACAGACCAGCTTCTGTGGCCACATAGTCTAACGTGTCACACTCGCAAAATAGACTGGATTGCAAATGACGGGCAAATCGGGGTTTGAATCTCGCTTAGGTGTACTGAGAATGTCTTTTCCTATACGGTTTTCCTCTCTTTCCCACACAAATGAGTACACTTCCTCTTAATTCAATCTTTCTCATTCCTAATACATTATTATAATTAGTACATAAGTGTGTAGTCAGAATGGATGGTAAGATGTACTAAAAAAACCCAGATTTTTAATATTCCAACATTAATTTTAATATAGTAGGGAATGACAAAAATTGAAATAATTGTGTACTTTAGATGCTAATTATATTGATAGCGACAAAAATTGAAATAATTGTGTACTTTAGATGCTAATTATATTGATAGCAAAGTATTAGAATTCAAACTGAATTTCAATTAGTGATATATTCAAATCAATGTCAAAAGAATTTGAGTCTTATCACTGCCTTATTGGTTGGTGTTTTATTTCTCAAAATCGTTTCCTTAAGGTAAAAATTGGTGCACCAACGTGTTTATAAATATAGCAACTTTTTGTCAAGGTTAATTATCCATATTTTTAAAAATATAAATGGTTGAATCCACTATTTTTAGTATCCTAACCTAAAATTTACCTATAAATCCTCAATATAAAATCTGATTCTTAGAAAATATGATAAGAATAACTTTACCAAATTGGTTTAATTTAATTCTTTCTCAACCCTGATTTTGTTCAAATAAGGCCGAAATCTTCAAGTGTCAATAGAAAATAGACAAAGAAACAAAATATTAACATTTTTTTTCTATGATGCTAATAACACACACTTAGCTATGTAAAAACTATTTGCCTGGAGTCTGGCTAACTTCGACTCTTATAATTATATTGGCCTAAAAAATAAAACTCCATTGTATCAGGCCGTAATTGAGACATATTGACCGAGAGGTTGACATCTGTTGGTGAAGATAGCACCAACTTTTGCAGATAAAGGATGTCATTCTTTGAAATAAGATAATGCTTTAAAATAGAATTTATAAAATAAAGTGCATTATACTTGTTATAATGTTATTAATTAAATGATAGATTTGTAGGAAATATATAAAAAAAATTTCCTACAAATCTATCATTTATTTAATAACATTATTTATATAATTTATGTAATGTAAATAAATGATAGATTTGTAGGAGAAAATTAATAATTTTATTTGTGCCTCATTTGCCACAATAATGTATCATATATTATATTTAATGATATATTGAAAATTATATAAAGAAATATGTTCAAGAATTCTATTTATTATTAATTTGTGATATTTGAACAAGAAGTGCGAAAAAAATAAAATGGAAAGGAGTAAAAAAGAAATTTACTTACTTGTCTGGCTACCAGTTTACTGTGTATTTATTTATTTATTTAGCACCACGTCTTACTACTCATTCGGGTTATACGCTTAAGTACTCATTACGCTAATGGGTTAGGAATTGGGAAGGTTGAATTTAGAGCAAGGGAACCCGCGTTTTCTTGGAGGAAGAGTGGGAAACCACCCCAGTTCACCCGACCAAGATTTAAACCTCGATCTCCCCATCCTCGGCAGTCTAGCTCAACATGAAACTAGCGCGTTAGCTAACTACGCCACCAAGGCGGGTTACAATGTATTGATTTGGTTTTCATCATTTGTCTTATTTTAATCTGTTTTGTTGTTGTTTCAAGATTCATCCTCAAAGGCAAGCTGGAGAGGTGTGCGTGGAACTGGCGAGCAAGACAGAGTTTCCGTCCCACCAACTGACTTTAGAAGAGGTGGTTCTAGGTGGTGCCCTAGTCCGCCCTATGCACCACACAGAGCGGGTATTAGACACGGTACTACGCTGGGGCTACTGGTCCGACGCAGACTGCAAGGACAACTGCTTGGTGCTCACTAGAAATACAACTTTCAAGGAGGCCGACATTCTGGTGTGTTCACTTTTAACTTGCATCGCAGGTTTAGTGCATGGGTTGGGGTGGAGCTAATACTTTGAAGCTTACAGCTTTCTATCTACTGGATTGTCGGTGATGGGGAGTATCGGGCTCAAATATTGGCTGAGTGCAATGGGGGGTGGCTTTACATGGGATTGATTACATTAATTTTCCCATCCTCTCTCTAAACTAATGGAGCTGCTTTCTCACTGAGCTTTCCTCCCAATCCTTACCGCTTAGAGTAATCTGTTAATAAGCATGATTTTAAATGCACTAATTTTAAAAATAAAGTTGAGGTAGGTTGGGTAGATAGCAGCAAGACAAGCCAAATAGTATTTATTTTTAAAGGTTTTTCTTAGGACACTGCAATATATTTTTGTTACTATCTACCTATATAAAATGTTTATTCTTTGTACATTTTGCGCTTCAACATACTTTCTGACTAATTAAAAGCCTGAAGTTTGGCGGTGCTGTATTAACCACTAATTAACAATAATGACGTTGTTTAAATTCATGTCCAGTCATTTGTTGACAGATTCATCATCTCTCTCATCATAAACTTTTTCCTTCCTGTGGCCTCCATCTTCCTCCATCCTTCCACCATCCTTCCTCTTTTAATCGCTTTCATTCTCCTCCTTTTACTTGTGCGCTTTCTGTTATCTGCTCCTCCCATCTCTTTCTTGGTCTCCCTTGTGGTATTTTTGCTACATACTTCATCTACATCATTCTCTTTGGTTTTATCTCAGTTTCTCTTCTCATTACATGACCATACCAACTCAGTATGTCTTCCTCTGCTAGCTCATGCACTCCCTGTAACCCCACTCTTTCCCTGATAGCTTCATTTCTAATCCTGTTTCTCCCCGTGACCGCAAACATATCACACATTAACACATTATAGTTAATGTTCTAATTTTATATTTTTCCCACAGACAAAACAACCGATGACCATGTGTGGAGAGCTACGTTTTGCTGACCAAAAAAGTAAATCTTTCAAGAACTATCTCTTTGAGTTCAGCCAAGCAAAATTATCCTACTACAAAGATAAAAGTGTGAGTACTTAATAACACCCTTTTATTTAGTTACATTTTGACGGCAGTGAAATTTAAGCTTGAGACCAAATAATGTAAATTTAGATTAGACAAAGGAAAGGTTTATTTAACTTAAAAATTTAAGAGTGAAAAATGGCAGCTTTTTTCAGCAAACTTTATGTTTTACTATAAAACATAATAGGGGTGTGCAAAGCTTAAGCTTTGAAAAGAATCAGCTTCATTTTTGCTTCTAAAAAAATTCTGACTCTAACAATTACAGAGCTTTGCCGATATAAAATATATTGACAGCTAAAATACGCATACTCAATTATTGCCATAGTGAACTGTTATTTACACTACAAATTAATATTACCATGCAAATATAAAGCGATTGAATTGCATTTTGAGATTGGCAAATATATCAGAATAAAATACTACAAAAAATTTTGCAATAAAACTTTTTCAAATGATTTTAGTGTGTGGTATGAATAAGAACAATACAACAAAATCAGTATAAAACAATTAACAAAAAATATTTAAACTTCAACTCTACTGCTAGGATATTTCACACATTTGACTCAGGTTCGCTTCACATTGAAAGAGTAAACTTCACACACTTCCAATAGTAAAAAATCTGCTTGAGTGGTTGCACGGTCTAAGGCGTCACTCTTGTGTTAGGCTAGCCTGGTGAAGACAGGGAGACAAGGTTCATATCCCGGTCGGGTCTACTGAGGGTGGTTTTCCCTAAATGGTTTCCTATTCTCCTTCCATGCAATTGCTGGTAGACTACCTCTGAAATGTTTCCTTCATCATCCTTACCCCATGAGAGTTATTTTCATATATATAACTTGAACAGGTAGTAACACGCAGTGATAAAAAAATATACGCAGAATAAACAATCATTCCACATGTTATATCACTAGAGAGTAGAGATACCAAAATTTTGTGAGACATGTTTTTATGAACTTTTACTTAGCACTTTACAAGTACTAGTAATACATACTCCATATCAATAAGGAAAACCTCTTTTCGCTATATGAGGCAATTGCATTATATTTGGAAGAAGGTACAGGAAAGGTGGATAGAAATATATAAAAGGAACGAACACAATATGGTTTTTACAATGAAAAGAAGAACACAGTTCACACTTTACATTGCTGCCAATGGACAAAGAGGTAATGGTTGCCTCTGAAAGAAAATCGATCGTCACCGCCCAATCCCCCGACCCAGGTTTCATTCTATCGGAACTCATCAGGGAGTAGTGAGAAACGCGCAACACATCCTATGTCCTTTTCCTGTGTTTGTCCTTGATGTTTTACCTTTTACGTGTTCCTATCTATGTGTCCTATCATTCTTTATATTTTTCTTTTTCTCCCTTTTGTTTTTTGGTCTCCTCTTTTAGGAAGTTGCGTTGCGCGTTTCACACTCCTCCCTGATGAGTTCCGATAGAATGAAACCTGGGTCGGGGGATTGGGCGGTGACGATCGATTTTCTTTCAGAGGCAACCATTACCTCTTTGTCCATTGGCAGCAATGTAAAGTGTGAACTGTGTTCTTCTTTTCATTGTAAAAACCATATTGTGTTCGTTCCTTTTATATATTTCTATCCACCTTTCCTGTACCTTCTTCCAAATATAATGCAATTGCCTCATATAGCGAAAAGAGGTTTTCCTTATTGANGAAATAAAACAAAATAAAATCTTTTCACGAAATTGACTATTTTGTTTTTTAAATTCAAATTTACAACACCTAACAACATTATTGTTGTTAGCCTTATTCTGATATTGCCTGAGCCATATTGTGTTCAAAGACAAATATTTAAAGGAGAAGAAAATTACACCACATTTACGCTAGATTGGGATCTTTTTATCTTCATGTCTTTGGTCTTCCATCTTCCATCACTATCAAGTAACGTTATTATTTTGTAAATACAAGTTGTATGAAAAAGTGCATTGAGCAAAAACATTTAGTGATAAATAAAATGATAGAATATTAGGAAAATGGTAGAGCACAAATAAAAATAAAAACACTGACACATATTTACACACACTTCAATATTTCGATGCTATAATAGCATCGAAATATTGAAGAGTGACTCAGTCTAATTACTACTACTTCCTGAGGAAGATGCTATAATAGCATCGAAATATTGAAGGGTGTGTAAATATGTGTCAATGTTTTTACTTTTATTTGTGCTCTACCATTTTTCTAATATTCTATCATTTTATTTATCACTAAATGTAAATACAAGTTGATCAGTTGTAAAACAATAATTATTGGATTTTACTGGCTCATTTTCTCATTGTTCTTTGTTCGGGAGAAGAAACAGATATAAAGTGTCAGGCAAAGAAAAATGTCAGAAACGAAATTTAAAATCAATCAAGGAAATGTTATTTGAGGTCTGTCACAATAATGCTATGCAGAGAACCTTCTTTTGAAAAGCAAACAAGACCAACCATGTTCATATGTGTTAGTGTGATAATTATATCGAATAGTATGTTGAGATCAAACATATAACCTTGGACCAAAACAATTAATTCTAGGAAACTTACTTTAAAAAATCTGGAATGGTCTGACATTCATTTGTTTTCAAAGAGTTGGCAACAGTGGAGGTTTCATTGAAAGTTTGTACTGTTTGTATGATTTCTAAAGTCATTTATATAATGCCATTTATTTGAAGTCTTTAACTAATGGGAAATATAAGTGGTGTAAATAATAATAATAATATTTAGCACCGCGTCTTACTACCTGTTCGGGTTATACACTTAAGTACTAATTACGCTAATGGATTAGGAATTGGGAAGTTTGAATTTAGAGGAAGTGGACCCGCATTTGCGTGGAGGGAGAGTGGAAAACCATTTAGGAAAAACCACCCCAGTTCGCCCGACCGAGATTCGAACCTCGATCTCCCCGTCCTCAGGGGTCGAGCTCAACACGACTAGCGCATTAGCCAACTACACCACAGAGGCGGGTAAGTGGTGTAAAATCAACTAATATTGTAATACAACTCGCTAAAAAAAAGTAATTGTATGTGTGTATATTTAGAAAAGTGTGTTTCAATTAGTTCCTTCAGAAATGTATAGCCAAAAAAATTAAATTTCGCTTCAATAATTTATATGTATGTGTTATTAATGTGGGGAAAGAAAGTTTATTCAATGCTACATATTTTCACATTATTACATATTTCACTTTATATTTTGACCAATTTTGCTACACATTTATGTACATACTTTGTAGGTTAATTCTACATAAAACTCCAGGATCTAATGACCACGGTTTTTAAGGGGTTCTGTCTTACGACAGGTCCATTCCTTGTCAATGAAGTTAGACCACCAATGCATACTGTCATCTGCCTCCTCCTTTAGCTATCAGAATTTTCTTCTTTCCTTCATGTCATCTAATATTTGAATCCTCCTTCTTCCTAAGCTCCTCTTTCCCTCAACCTTTCCTTCAGAAGACGCTTCCTCTTAGGTTTGTGTTTGTTTAAAAATTAGTTTGAAAAAACACATCTTGATAGATTCCAATTTATTTTGAACATAACTTAATGTTGGAATCGAGAATACTTGCTAACTTTGAAAACTAATAGGGCAAACAAAGTCTGACTTAGTTCTAATAATGGGTTGTACAGTCTACACATTGTGTCACATCATAAAACAACTTCTTAAACTAAACCAGAATTTTACAAATTATTTACATTTCTCATATAGATTTAGGGAAGGTATAGTATTTTTAACACTGAGGAGGCCCAATGTCTAGATAATATAACAATACATGGACATTTATAAAAAAAAGAGGAGAAATAAACCAACGAGTGAAAATTGATTGAAGAGAAATCACCTAAAAAGAGAAGAAAAAGTGTGGTTAGAATCCGCTGCACAAAAATATGGTATACTCCTTTCTTTTGTCTAGTACATTATATCAGAATGAGTTATACAAATTAAAACATGCATAAGGATTTAATATCTCTGCCTTATTTCCTTTATTAAACACAAAGAGGGAGATAAACATGAGAAAAACACTTAGACAAACACAAACTTACGTCATATTGGATTGCGTGTGATATTTTCCACCATAAAAGACAAAATTAAGGTAGAAGAATGTATTCCACTCATATTTTCCCCTCTTTCTGTAGGAGGGGCTTTCTTCACTCACTAGTTTATTTATATAAATTTCCACATATTATAATATTATTGATTGTTTTGTTACTTGTAAGTTAAAATAGTATTGTCAACTGACAAAACAAACTAAAAACATTTACCTTTTTTTAATTCAACACAATCTAAGCCTATGTGTTGGCTGGAACCACCAACGTTTGCAATAAAATAGGTTTTAAATTTGAATTATTTAAAAACTTTCTGTTCTCTGCTCCTTCCATCTCTTCTTTCTTGGTCTCCATTACGGTCTTTTTCCTACATAATTCATCTCTATCAATTTCTTTGGCATCTTCTTCTCCATCATCATTACATGACCATACCATCTTAGTCTTGCTTCCTCTACTATCTCATGTACTTCCTGTAACCCCGTTCTTTCCCGAATAACTCCATTCTTGTTTCTTTTCATGACAGCTAACATGCTCCTCACAAACTTAATTTCCATTGCCATCACTTCCCTAGTCTCTCAACATTCACTGTCCATGGCTTTGATGCATATATGATTATGGATACAAAACTTTTATTTTCTTCAGTCCTTTTGCTTGCTTCGATCACAAGCTTACTAAGCCTGTTATGGCCTACACCTTAGTAGCGAGGCTGTCGCTAATGGGTCCTCAGGTTAACCTCCGTTTGGTGGTAACCTTCCCAAACTGAGAATATGGGTGCTGTTTAGGGATGGGCTCTCAAATCCTCGAATCCCTTGAATCATTAAGGTTATTCATGATTCGAGGATTCGAGAAAATTTTGGATTCAAGCAAGCCTTAAATCCTTTAAAAAAAATTGTCCTCAATTTTTCAAGTGAAATGTGTTTTAGATCTCTAATACCGATTATTGGTGTTTTAGAACCATTTATAGGATGAACATTACAAACAGGCTCCAGACCACTACTTTTACACTTAACTTAATGTATGAATGGATTTTAAGAAAGAATGTTAACATTTAGTAACTATTTGTATTTTCTAATAATCTCTTGTATTTATATTTACTCTTGTGTTCATAATTATTCCGAGATTCAGATTTAGGATTTGAAGATAAACTGGAGATTCGGATTCCTAAAATAGTGGATTTGACCCAACTCTAGTGCGGACGATGACTCAGCTCATCGTCACTATCCCTCACAATTCCAGCCCACCAAGCTGGGAACCAACTGGCCAGTCCTTGTTCCAAGCTAGTTAATTTTGGCCCTGACCAGTCTCCTGTCTCACATCTGCACCTCACCTGGGGTTCTCATGGGGTTCAACCCAACTTCCACCAGGTTTCTCAGGCCCTGAGGTACACCACTTGGCGATAATCTCAGGATTGACTAGGCGAGACTAGGAGGGGCCCACAGGGTAGGCCGTTGTGCGCTTCAAGTTATAGAGATAGCATCTTAAAATCAATTAAATTTTACTATAATGTAAAAACAATAGAAAATAATTTTGGTATTAATAGTTTTATACTTTTGTGGCTATGATGCAGTTTTGAATTTTGACTTTTTGTTCCAGGGTTCAAACAAACTAAATGAGTGGAAAATTGAAGACATTGTTTGGTACTTTGGACATGAGCCCAAAAGAAATCCGCATATGAGGTATAATGTTCTTAAAGTCACTTTGTGTTTGTATTCACTTAGAGTAAGCTCCCAATTATCCAGTTTGTTGGCTGTCATTGCGTACACTTGGGTCTTTTTTATTTTCATTTTTGGGCCACTTGTGAACTAGACTATAAGCAAATTTCAGAGATTCGGAGGTGTCACTGTTGATATTTTACTTTGGCAAACATCACAAACTTTTTATTTTTGAATAGCTGTGCAACTCTACTCATTCATTAACTCTGGGTGGTTGAGAACCAAACTACTGTAGGTATCACAAGTTATGAAGACAAAAAATTATTCTCTTCAGTTCTTTCATATAAATTTTGATTGGAATAAAATATTCAGAATATGTAAAACTATTTGCAAATGGCAAATTAACTATTTTAAACAGGTTTAATCACAACACAATATTTCATACTTTATTCTGTTTAGAAACATCTATAAAACTATGAAATTAAATGATTATTTTGCTTTGTTTCAGATGGTCAATAACATTCATTGAAAAGAATAAAAAAAACAAAAGGTATGTTGTAAAAATTTTTTTTCATTCTTTAAATGGTAAAGCTTCATTTTATTCTTAAAAAAAATAGTCTAACACTAAAAAAAAACAGTTGTCCCTAGTCATATACAAGTCACAACCTCTATGCACAAGATTTTCCTATAACACATTATACAAAGAGTAAAAACTTCATTCTGATACATAGTTGTATGGCTGGAAGAACTGGAGCGATTATATTATATGGATACTCTAATTTAATCTTTATTACTCACATGGATTTTATATGACGCTTTCACTTATGAGTAGGCTGGGATTTTTGCTTTAACACAATGTGCGCACATCCTTGATTAGGCGGCATATAACAAGTTCACTCATCCGCTTCAGTGGCCACATGGTCTAAGGTGTCACTTTGCATTCTTACAGTTTTCAATCAGTAGACCCCAATTTTTATATCGCTTTAGTAACTTTTACCATTTTACATTAACTTTTCCTAAAAATAATTCCTTAGTCATTCTGTTTCAATTAAATTTATGTAATAAAATACATAATCATCAGTGATAAATAATATAAAGAGTGAATAACGTTAATTTGTGTTTTATTATGTTAAAAAGCCTTTTACTTAAATCCATTACTGTTTCCAGCCTTTGGTCTGAGTCAGTTTTTAATTCAAGTAACGGTAATATATTTTTCCATTACTGACTTACTAGGCCTGTCGTAGCTTTATATGCCTTATAATCTAGCTTTAGACTATTACAAGCACAACATCCAGTCCCCGGCCGTTAATTTATCACTATGAAAGGGTAAACCAATATTTCACCAATGATAAATTTTTCGGCCATGCCAGGAATTTCCGACTATAATTTGCTATGGTATAAAGTTAGTGTTTATGTAAAATTTCAAACTTGTTTTATGTATAATACAACTCTTTGTGATTTCTAATTTTTAACATCTTTTCATTATACACTGATTTACAAATAATCTAACTAAATTAATTGTATACATGTACCAATCTTTACCAATTTTAGGTAGTTTTTATCTTATTTTGGAGCACATCTCCATTTTACCCCTGTTAAAATTAATTTACATTATGCAATAATTTCTTTTGAGCCATTTAATCGCATAATATGAGGGATAATTTTATATAAAAAAGTTTCATCCTCTTCCTGTGCTTGTTGTTGCAGGTCGAGAGATGCACCTTATTTTGGGTACACCATTGCTGGAACCTCTAAAGAAGAACAGCTTCGCTGGGTGGGAGCTATGCTAGGGGGAGAGTTCCCTCAGGGTCTGCTCCCATCGCCCATCCTCCTGGTGTGAATCACTGTTCACATGCGAGAGTTATTCTCACATATTCATCAACACGCATACTCGTTATGCCAGCAGAGTATCATGAGGTAGAGATTTTGGGGAATCAAGAACATAATTAGAGGATAGCCAAAACGGGTAGTAAGACGCTGCACTAAAAAAAGGACATAATTGAAAATACTAGGTGTGTGCAAAGTTCATTTTTTCAAATCTAAGTAAACTCGATCGAAGATAAGAATATTCTTGAAGCTGAATTGAAGTTCAAATTTTTTTTCATCCTTTATTTTATGGTTGAGAAAAAATTATATTATGGCTATTTATATAATCTTGCATTAAAATCACTTGAAAAATGTTCTATTGCACAATTTTTTATAATATTATCATATAAAATAAAGTTATTATCACAACATGCAATTCAATTATTTCAGGTTTTTCATATTAATATAATTTGTAATGTATATGACAGCTCAGAATGGCAATAATTGACCATAAATTGAGTACTTTAAATGTCAATATTTTTATTGTTCAAGCTTTTTTTTACAAAATTATTTGTTTGCTTTGCACACCCCTACAAAGTACCAACTTTTATATAGTTTGGCACTCTTGTGGGTCTCAACTCTCGGACTAGAATCACCGTTAATATTTCTTAATAGTTGGTGAATGATTGAAGCGTTTAGGCACAAAATATTGCCATACCATGAGTGTTAATGTTAACACAAGAGTTCAGCAAACCTGGTTCCAGGGACTGTAGCCTGATTAAAATTAGACTACATGAAGCTTCGTAAGTAGCCCATTTATCTGTACATGTCACTTTGTTAAAAAAAACTGATTAATACTTATACTTTTGGTTTTTTAGTGTTACATACAATTTACATTTTTAGAGTTAACTAATGTTTTGCTATTTTAAACTTTGGTTTTTTCCTTTAAAAATTGTAACACATATTTGTGTGTGACCCTGCACAAGGTACTTGATTTTAATACACTAAACCAGCAGGGTTGGCCAAATTATTAGGGTAGCAAATTTTCTTGGGAGGCAAGAATTTAATTAACATTGCTTAAGGTTTATTTGAAATGGAGGAATTTTCTTGAAATTCATCTTCCTCTTTTTTTTTCCCCTGATCAACTGTTTAGCTTGACACATCATATTAATAATAAAAACCTGTTTAGAATTTTTAACTTATTGTGTTTCTTGTATTTATATAAAGGCTAAGATTTTTCCCTTAATTAAACTGTTACATAATATATCTCTATAAGGAAAACTGCTTTTCACTTTATGAGGTAATTGTATTATATTTGAACGAAGGTACAGGAAAGGTCAATAGAAACATATAAAAGGAACATTCCTTCAGTTTATAGTAAAGAAGAGGTGGATTTAATATTAAATTTGATTAATATTTAATATTGATTTTGCTCTAAACTCTGTACATATCTCCCGTTGCTTTCATTGTTTAAGTTGAGTTAAGTAATAACAAAGTAGATGCACTGGAAAGTGTATCTAGAAAGTTAGATTCAGGAACATTCCTTTTATATATGTTTATATCCATCTTTCCTGTACCTTCTTCTGAATATAATTTAACCATTAAAAAGTAGCCCACAATGGTTTTAGATTCAAGGACTTATCATATTAAATAATCCACCTTATAATATAAGAGTATAAGCAGTTATTTATGTTGACAAACAAAATCTGTTTAGGTAAGTGGCACTTAAAAATAATGCAAACTGTGGTACACTTATTTCCCAGCATCCTTTCTGTATTCCACTTAAGATAATGGCTAATATATTCCTAATGATGTTTTAACCCTCAATAGTGAGTCTAGAAACTGTCAAACCACCTTTTTCTAACTTGGTTGTGGGCAAATTAGTTTCTGGTCCCTGCTGGCCATTATTTCAAACTATATTTACTAGAGAGGAGTCAAATCCTGTATTTCTCAAATCCAATTTTTTAAAAATTTAAATCTTTTTATTTATGGCTTGGTGTCACCGACAAATGACAATTTGTTTTGTCATGCCTATCCTATCACAATTTTGTCCTTTTTTTTGTGATTTTTGTACACTTCTAACTACATAAGTATGGTATATAATATAATTCCTTTTACCAAATTGCTTAAAATTTTTTATTTGAAGTTGAGGTTTTCATAAATTGTATTCGAGATACTTTTTTTTGTGATTTTTACAAATCAAGAATCTCTTGAATACTACAGGATTCAAGGAATCGAGAATTTGACCATCACATTTATAATCTTTACCTTTTTATTTTAACTTTTCTTTAGCCATTTTTGTTTACAAATATAAAATAAAATAAACATTGAAAGGAGAATATAAGGACAAAGCCTACACACTTAACTAGAGAAATGTAGGCTTCAAAGTTTGCAATTAAAACACAACAAATCACATTAGAGTAATTTTTGGGGTGTATCAGGCTCCTGCTTCAGCTTCTGCTCAAGAAGGATCCTGATGTGCCTCGGAAATTGTCCTTGTTCTTTTATCCTCTTATCAATATTTATTTGACACATATATTTAGCACAATTTTTTCAAATCTCTGTGAATACAAGATATTCAATTCTGAATCTGATTTGAATCTTGGTTAACTGATTGGAATCGAATTCGAATTGAATCACATGCATTAAAGAAATTTTGGATAGAATCTCATGCCAAAAAAATGTTTTGATCCGGATTCAAATCAAATCAAATATTTTTTTAAATCAAGTTGTATCTGATGTTTGAGAAAAATTGGTTTGAATTTTGTTTTCAACTAAGTTTAAATCAAATCATTTATTTTAGACTTATTATAATAGGATTTTAAATCGAATTTGTGTTGAATGGTAAGTTTTTGTATCCAATTCAATATAAACTATTTCAAAACATTTTGTTAATCACTTTATAAACATTTAAATGTCATTAAAAATAATGTAATCAATAGCTCTAACCTCAAAAGGTGAAACATCAAATAAAGATCACACCACTTTTTTTTTAATCATAGTGCAAAAGTTGATTGATATTTACAGATGGTGGGCCTAGCTACTTTTTTTAAAAACATGACACTCACTCACAAAAAAATCGTCCCCTCACATGAAACTAAAATTAATTTCTCCTTAAGTGGTTTTCGGTTAAATGATATTAATTTGTTAAGCTATGAATTATAGATTCTTATTTTAAACCGAACCTTTCAAATTCAGGATTTATTTAGATTTGAAATTTCGAATTAAATCTAAATATTTCCATTATTAAGATTTGAAACTTTGAATTTAATTCGAATCTTAGTAAAATCCAGATTCAAAATTTCAAAGGTTCGCACAGGCTTAAATTTGGTCTTTGTTTATTTATAAATATAATGTCAAATATGATCTTTAACAAAACTCACCATTTAATTATGAATAGTTGAACAATGATGTCTGGTGGTCCATAAGGCCTAGCTAAAGTATTAAAGCTTAGCAATTTGTTGTTAAGACAGCATTGAGTTGACATCTATTGTAGCTGTAAAGTTTTATTAAGAATCAAACGCTACATAAATATTTGCATGTATATAGATGTGTATGTTTATATCGTAACTTGTATGGCTGTGCTATGAATTTTATTTCAAATGCTATTTTATATGCATTATAACAGGTATGAAATTTTTGATAATATATTTGAATGTTATAATTTAAAATTAATAGAACATTTTTATTCATACTATTCTTATGGACTGTAAACTTATTAAGATACTATATTATGAATGTAAAACACTATTCATGTGTAAAATATTGTAAATTGACTTGTATTTCCTATAGGTGAGGGAATATAAAAGGCCTATAGGTACTTCTGATTTATATTCATCTTCTTCTTGCCTTGCCTATTCCTGCCTATCTCTGTGCTACACTTAGCTTTCGGTTTACCTCTTTTGAACCTAATGCTCTTATAAATAAAAATTTATTATATATATTAGTTCTTTTCAACCAATTTCTTATGAAGGTTTGACTTCTGTGGAAAAGTTTTAAGGTATGCAAAATATGGAATCCTTCTCCTATTATTTTGCATTTATAAAAATGATATCTTAATTTTTACTTATTAATCAATGATCTTCATTCCAATGTAGCATTCATATTGTACAAGTGATTGTTATTTTTTAAATATTTGTATTACTATTAATCAGATATGGTCACAATACACATAATTAATAAAGCTAGACATAAATAAATGTGAATATTTAATATATCATACAAAATGTAGACTATTTGCACTAATTTACTTATGATTTTATTCATCTTAGTCTTTAAGGAAAAAATCTCTTTTCACTTTATGAGGTATTTTTATTATATTTGGAAGAAGGTAAAGGAACGGTAGATAGCAACATATAACATATTAGGATGCTATTATTTATGAGATAATTCCTAAGGCTCTGTTAGCTTCTAAAAACAAAGTTATATTATTCCGTGTCATGAAGTGTTGCCGTGGTAAGCTTAGCTTGTTAAAGCTGTACCTATGAAAGGTTCTCCCTGGATTTTTCCCTATTTGACCAATCATACAACTTATATATAATATGGTAAGCCCAAAGGTTCTTGTAAAACACACAGAACAGAACAAATTATGGAGATTTTTAGATTATTTTATATTTTGGTCACTCCAAATTTAAAGTTTGTATATTTCAAAATTCAAATTAATACTAATGTGTTGCCAAATATTTTAAAGGTGTAAATAAAGAACGTGTAAACAGTTTGCATTTATTATAGATTAAAAACTTTAAAAATTGACTTTATGAGAAAACCAACATTCATTCACAGTGTGACCACTGATCGAAAAAACCAGGAAAGCTGGGAATTATGCTTAAATTTTTTGCATCGCGAAAAAAACCTGGGAAAAGTGCTTGAAGTTTGCCATCTGTCTGGAATTTTAAGGCGAGGACCACTCTTTAATAGTTTTTAGGGACATATACAAATTTCAAACATTTTCCGAGGGTAGACTACTTAAAATATAGATATTTTAGAAACATTTAATTAAAAAAAAAAAGGCCTATGCATGAACCACTTTAAATAGCTCCCGCTCACATCAAGTGGAATAATGACTTTCTGATCCAGGCCTTAAAATATAGTATGAGGATGTAGAGTCATTCCATAATTGTACCCTGAAGATTTTTTTTAGGGAGAAGAGAGAGGGGTATTTTCTGTGTTGGCCTATGGCGAAGTCTAAAAAAAACAGGAGATGGCTAGTAATTTTTTTTTAAACAAAGGCCCATCTTGAAGTAATTTAAAGTGTTTTCAAACATAATTGAGCTTGTAGGTAGTATGTATGAATTGCATAAGACTCCAATATTCTAGGCTTACTAGCCTTGGCATTGAACAGGAATACTTATCAACAATATTTTCTCAAGTACTAGAATTGGGTGGTGTGTACAACACAACCTTTACAAAAAAACAAAACAAAACCTTCCAGAATTATTTGTTTAAAGTCTTACAACTGAAAAAGAAGGCTTTTAAAAAAATTGAGATTTTTTTTTTGCCAGGAAAATAGGGAATTATGCTGGAATTTAATTCTAAAGTTTGAGTGGTCACCCTGTTTACACAATCTATTGCACATCTACATTTGAGATCTCTCTTTATTTTTTAAAACTATGATTGTAAGGGAAGAAAACATAAATGAAGATAAGAGAAGATTATGGTCAAAACAAGACAATGTATACTTTTATTTGTTTTGTTTTTTAATTATATTTTAAAGTTATTTTAACGATTTTATAATTTTATTTCTTATACTTTTTTTTTTATGAATTTCATTTCCATAAGAAAACAATTTTTTTTTATATAAAACAGTTGGTGCTAAAAAATGGTAGTTCATTGATGTATAACTAATGAATGACATAAATGTATTTTTAAAATTTCACGTGAATTGATATTAAAATTGTACATATAATATGTTTAGGAATTATTTCACTCTCTAATTATTATTCAATCTTTTACTGAGCAATCACAGTTTAATATTCATTTATTGAAATGTGTCAACCTAAAAGATACTTCTCGGCCTATTCACTTTTGAAGTACATTTTATTCATGAATGAAGAAGGGAAAGAGAAAAGTTATTGGAACAAATAAAAAGGACAAACACAATATGACTTTTACAATAAAAAGAGAAGCATAATCTAAACTTTAAACTGTATCTTCCAATCAGCTAAGATGAATGTGGGCCTCTAAAAAAAATTTGCCGTTATCAGCAAAACCTCTTTGTTCAGGTTAAAATAATATTTTTTTTAGCACTTTGTCTTACAACCCTTTCGGGCTATACACTTATATACTAATTTGAGTAATTACGCTAATGGTTTTTGGGATTAGGAGGGTTATATCCAGATGAAGTGTACCCACATTTGTGTGGAGAGAGAGCGTAAAACCATTTTGGAAAAACCACCCTCAGTACACCCGACCAAGATACAAACCTCTATATCTCCCCATCCACGGTAGTCTAGTCTACTCGGAGAATAGCACATTAGACTATGCAGCCACAGAGGCAGGTTTGTTTCTATCTTTCCTGTGCTTTATTCCATGTTACACATATTGTCTTAATGTTGGTATAAAATTACCATAGTTTAGATAGTCATTTAAATTAAATAAGATTTAAATATTATACATTAAAATTAAATGTATGCCTACTAGTATGTTTTTGTTAAATATTATCCTTATTTTATTTTTCACTTATTCATTTATATATATTTTTTAGAAGTATTGTAAATAGTAAATAATTATTGTGTATTAAACGAATGAAACATACAGATAAAGTCATGTTGCCATTGGAGTGTAGGTGACGTATCCATTTTCCACACCATATGGTCTGCAACACCATGTTGAGTTGTCACTTTTGGCAGTTAAAACTTTCACAACAAACAATTTGTTTTTAATTACCTTTTCCTTTTGACAATTTTTACAATATTGAAACACAAACTTATGAAAATAACCGTTTGGATTTTTTTTTTTGTGTGGAAGCTGCATCTGTGGTTAACTTAAGATTATACCGAGATGTCTAACCAGGCGAAATGAAGGCCGTTCGGTTATATTTATATCTTCTTACAAAATAAAAAGCTTTTATTTTGAAAATATTATTTTTATGGCTTTCTTAGTTATAAAAAAACACATTTACTTTTTTGGTAGCCAGTTATAAGACTATATAAGTGTGACTATAATACTCATTAATTTATTATTTCATCTCTTGTTGCCACAATAAGTTTAAAAATCCAAGTAGATAGTAATCCTTAGCGAATTATTATTAGAAGCATTTATCAACACTTTGGATTGATTATGGGGCCTATGGTATTAGAAAACAAATAATATTTCTGCATAAATGTTAACATTAGTGACTTTCAGCCAATGTTTGCGACAAAAGTTTGCTGCTAGCTGTCAGTTACCACCACTCCATTTGCTAATTGACTACTTATTTAAAAATCATAATATTATATCCTTAAATATGATACATGATAGAATAATAACAGTAGAAAATGAAGTGTAAATAAAAGTATAAACACTAACACATTAACAAACAAGGTGATATCACGGGACATCGAAATATTAAAGTGTTTGTAAATGTGTCTTAATGTTATTACTTTCATTTGTGTTTCATTTCCTAAAATTATTTTATAATGTTTATTTACGTACATATTATGGTAACATGCTTAGGGCACTTATAAAAAATAGTTTTGACTCATATTTTTGAATGTTTGATAAACTATCTTAACCTCAAAAATGCTTTTGATTCATGAATTTAAATATTTTAACACTTTTTAAATTAAATTATTTCTATAGGTGATAGCAAGAGTATGCATTTTTTTTACCATTTAAAAATAGTACTTAACAACAGATAAAATATTCCAAGAGGTTTTTATATATTGGCTGAGAACTTATTTCATATTAGTCTACATTATTTTTTAAGCCTTGACTTGTTGCAACAATAAATTGTTATCTGATATTGTATTTGGAAACAAATACCAATGTTAAGTCTTAAAAGAATTATTTTATCTAAGAGCATGTATAATTCCTAATACACACACACATGTTCGAACCAGAAATCACACTAAAGTGTTTTTTTTTATCCTTCACTAGAAAAAAAGCTAAATTAGGATATATGAAATAATTTTTTTTATTTCATAACTTATTATAATTGAAGTGTCACAAATACAAATTAATTTATAATATATCTCTATAAGGAAAACCTATTTTCACTTTATGAGGTAATTGTATTATATTTGGAAGAAGGTACAGGAAAAGTGGATAAAAACATATAAAAGGAACAAATACAATATGGCCTTTAAAATAAAAAGAACACAGTTCACACTTAACATTGCTGCCACTGGACAAAGAGGCAATGGCTGTCTCTAAAAGAAAATCAATCCAATCCCCAGACCTAAGTTTCATTCTATCAGAACTATTCAGTAGGGAGTGTGAAATGCACAACACAACTTCCTAAAAAATATGACATGAAGGACAAAACATTGGAAATGGACATTGGATGCAAATATATATTTCTTTAACGAAAAACCTCTATTCGATTTTAGAGGTATTTTGTTATACACATTTAGAAGAAGGTACATAATGACCGCTTTTCTTTAAGAGGCAGTCATTGCCTCATTGTCCAGTGGCAGCAATGTAAATATGAACACTGTTATTTTAATTGTAAAAGCCAAATTTTGTGTTTGTTCACTTTTATATGTTTTTCAGCCACCTATTATATACAATATGTATAAATATATACAACAAAATACTTCAAAAAGTAAAAAGAGATTTTCCTTAAAGAGCGATATTATATATTCCCATCCAATTACATTTTAACGGTAGCAAGGTCAAATAACTGTCTGAAAGGAGGACGAATAAACTAAATGAATAGTTGAAATAATGTTCAATTTTTCATCAACTATCTAATGTATTTATTTGTTTTGTATATTTTTAAACATTGTAATGTATTTATTTGTTCCACTGTCTTCTTCTGAAGACCACATAAAACTGCAATACATTGTGATGCCTGCTTGGCTCTGTATTACCTCTCTAAGCTATTTGCTATTCTTGGGATAAAACAGGATCTTAAAGAGCCCGTCTCACTTCCATTTAATCGAAAAATTAGATACAAGATTATGCTTGAACCGGAAAACATATTGAAGTGTGATTTTATTTATTTCTTCAGTTAGCAAGAGGAAATTGGGATCGATACACTGATATTTTCATTTTCATTTTCATTTTTTTTAATGATAAAATAGTTTCTACTTTTAGAAATAAGTGGAATTGAGAATTTTCTAAAACCATAACATGATGTGATGCCTGATTCAAACTGTATTACCTACCAAAGTTAGGTGTTAACTGTGCGTTGAAACAAGCCTTTAGCATACTTATTTGTGGTAAAAAAACAACTACTCTACATCCTCCTCTAAAGGCTTATATGTCAGCCATTGTCTTGAAATGCTGCTATTTCATTCGTTAAGAGCCCCTTTCTAATTTCAATGTTTATGTATAAGCCAAATTGTAAATTTGCCATACTCAAGATATTTTCATTGTTTGAATTTATTTTTGATTAGAAATTTATGCAATACATTAGCTTTGAAAATTGTCATTGATATTGACAAAAGTACTTTAAAATTAATGCAAAATACTTGTCAATTATTTAGAAAAAAAATAGAATTCTCTTGAATTTTAATAAAACACAAGTTAAATAATGTGTTGTTAAAATTTCACAAGATGAATGTCGATGGAAAGAGCATTTACTTTTGTAATCAAAGTTTTCTTGTTGCATCATTGGACCAATAATGGTTCATTTAGCCAATAAGGGTTGTGGTAATTTTACTTTATTTTACTAATCTAGGCATGATTTCATGTGTTTATGCTAAATGTTTGATATTTTCAGTCATTTATTGACTTATATTTGTATTTTATCTGTTTATTTAAGTTCTATTTCTTATTGTTAATTTAAAAACTAGTACCAATTAATATTATATATTCTTAAATTTTGTGTTTTCCGTTAAATTATAATTATATTTGTATAATCACTACGACAGGCCCAGCAAATCAGTAGTGGAATATATTATATGGCTTGAATAAAAAATCGAGCCTGACCACATGCTGGAAACAGAAATTGATGTAAAAATATATATTTATATAATAAATTGCTCTCATACAAAATAAATATACATAAAAAACCCCCCACCAAATCCACATGCATTTTAAAACAATGCAATCATAACTTAATGATTAGATTTAATTGAAAAAATGATTATATTTAATTAATTACTGTAGGTACTAACTAATTATATTTTATTATTTTTGTCTTAAAGGCCATTATCAAATTATAATAAACAAATTAATACTTAGCATTATCAAATTATTTTTAGGGCAAAATCTGTAGTTGAAAAGTAATTTTCTTTCACTTAATTTAGTAACATAATATATTTAAAAACAAATATGATTTATCTATCTATGAGTTCAGTCAATATTATTTCAGATACATAGCTTTGAATTTGGAGATAAAGGTAAACAAAGAAATTAAAGTTATGTTAACATGAATTGAATTGACTGATTGACTTATGCTAAACTTACAAAGTGAATATTATGTTGTTTGTGTAAAATCTTAAAGAAAAAAATGCATTTTCATTTGAGTTTCCTTTTAACAGTTTTTATCTATTAAATACATATCTCGAACAAGTTCTATCCAGTCCACCTCATTACACCTTGTCCCTATCTTGAGCTAGTTCTATCCAGCACACCTCATTACACCTTGTCCCTATCTTGAGCTAGTTCTATCCAGTACACCTCATTACACCTTGTCCCTATCTTGAGCTAGTTCTATCCAGTCCACCTCATTACACCCTATCTCTTTCAGGTCCATTCTAATGTTATCCTACCATATGCGTCTAGATATTCCCAATGGGTTTGCCAGTCAATACTGCGAATGTGATTCTAGTATCTTCCATTTACGCTACATGCCCTACTCACTGTAATCTGTAGTTTTGATTACCCTAACAATGTCTGGTGATGAGAACAAGGTCTGTAACTTTCACTATGTAACCTCCACTTTTCACTATCATTATTTTTTGGACCAAACATTTTTATAAGTACTTAAGTTGTTTTTAAGATTTGTACCCATAATTTTTTACATCTACTTTTTTTCTTCAATATAAAGTAAACAACTTAAATAGACGTTCACACATTCGAAATAGCAGTGTGCAAACTATCCATCAAGTAACACTTTCAGTACGGGGCACTTCTTGCTCAATCCAAGTTATCAACCGTCTGATGAGATGCGTGCTGAGAGGAAACAATGTATACCACATTAGTGTAAATATATTGTTAACCTGGACAGGTAGTCCGGTAAGGGCCACAAACGAATTTTATTAGTATTTACTTTCCATAATCCATACTATTTCCTTAATTTCCTATGCAATCTTTTTTTTTATTTATGCTTCAATTTCCAAGAACACAACTACTGCGTAAACCAAGAGCTAAATGTGCAGTGAAGCTGTGTTAACTGGGCAAAAATACATTCGCTAAATTCAAAATGAATAAAAATAACATCTTAAAAGCAAATATTTTTTTTCATTGAAATTATTGTATTTTCTAAAGGATTCAAATTTATTTCAGTCAAAATCTAGAAATTTGTAAAAGTGAGTTCAACTGTATTTAATAAAAAAAATTATGTAAGCCCTTTTTTATTTGAACTTAATTTGTTTTTATTAGTGATTTAATTATTTTTGTGTGTTCCATTTACATGTATGTATGTTGTTATGGAGTTGTCAATTATTGTATTATATTCTTTGGTATGTTTTGTAATTAATTTTAACCTAGAGTTACAATAATTTAAAAAAGATAATGAAATATTTAATAAAAACTTTTATATAAGCCTACTGTATATAAAAATATACAAAATAAGCAAATACATTGAGTATTTTGTTTGTTATGCATATTTAAATTTTATTATGTATATTATTACATAACTATATGAAATACAATTTATAATATTAAATACTAATAGTTATATAACATCAGTTTTAAATATTTTAGAACAATGTTTCTTCATAAAATGTATCATAAAAACTGTCACATAGGCCCACATTTGAAAATATCTTTTCCTTATTTTGTTTTTATTTTTTATATTAGTGATGGAAAGTTAAAATATCCATTTCAATTTACAAAATGCATGTTTGTGAAAAGCCATATAAACATGGCTTCACTTCACAAATTAAATGCAGAATTAAATATGTATTTTACCAATGTGCTCTGTCCTTTTACTACATTAGTTTTGTGTCTAGTCATGTGCAACTGTTAAGCTTTTATACAACAAATTTATATTATAAATACATACATGTTGTCACTAAATAAATATATGTTTCATCACCACTCGGCTATTTTATTGAATCCGGTAATTTCGTGCTTCATAATTAAATATACCAAGTTGGTAAAAATTCTGATCCAAAAGAGGTCTTTATTTGATTCTTGCAGGATACTATTAGATTTTTCTTATTTTTTTAAAACCCCAGGTGAGTTTTTATCTTTCTTCATTTTGAGCCTTTTTTTTATGGTTGATTAACCAGGATGTTAGATACAAGATTACACTTGAACTATAACATGTATTGAGTGCACTATTCACTTGGCAATAACGAAAATGGGATTAATTTAGTAGTGTTTGCATTTTAAAATAATTATTTTTCAATTTTGTTTTAAAATATGGTTAAATAGTTTCACTGGTCTCAATTCCACTGTATTTTTAAGTATAATACAAAAAAACACCACACTACGATATGACACCAGGTTTGAGCCGTATCACCTACTTAAGTTATGCATTAGCCATGGGGTGAGACACTTATAGTCTTGTTAAGGGTATCCACAACACACTTTCTCTTAAACACTTTCAGCACCCACCTCAGTGGCCAAATGGTCTAACACCCTTAAGGCGTCACTCTCGTGTTAGACCGGCCTGCTGAAGTAGATATCGGGGTTCAAATCCTGTGCGGGGTCCACTGAGGGTGGGTTTATCTAAATGGTTTCCCATCATCCTTCCATGCAAATACGGGGGTAGATTAGCTCTAGAATGTTTATTTGACTTTGTTTCTTATATACCCTAGGGCTTACCCTGAAAGGTAACATTCTTAAGGCAAGGTAAGCTAGACAAGGTAAACGAAGGGTACAATTCACATGCAATACTACTAATAGCGCAAAGTATTCTTGACTTAGTGGACTTATCCTGTCAATCTTGTACTCTTTAGCTCTTTTCATATAATATTTATGTTTTCCTTGTGGTCTCACGTGCAGATCATCTTGCATTTCACCACAGCGCACCATTTGAGAACCATCGCACTACTACCAATTACAAGTCCTCGACATACATGGATTTGAATTATGCATATTCATAGATATGTGATTGCGGTACTTTGATTCATGACATGCAACACCGTCTATTGAGCACCACTCATAACATAATATATGGTGTTTCTAGTAAGCTCTCAGGCACAGCTGATAGCCTCATCACTCATCACCATTAATTTTTGTGAATATGCTATACTTTATTTTTTCTACACTTGAGTTTTAATATTTACACTAATGAAATAGGAGTAGGAAATGTACATGGGCATACCTCACACTTACAACAGGTTAGGTTCTAGACCACTGCCGTAACTCGAATATACCCTCTCAGTTCAACATTTTATACATGTCATACGGCTATAATATATGAATTATACATCTAAAATACGTGACTAGTATAACATTATAAATTTAACCAGCCTTTAATAGAGACAATACCTGCCTTGGTGGCCGTGTGCTCTAAGGCATCACACTATCAATAGACTAGACTAGACTATAAACGACGAGGAGATCGAGATTCAAATCTTGGTCAGGAATACTGAGGGTGGTTTATCCTAAATGGTTTTCCAATTTCACCTTCAGATGAATGCGGGTACACTTTCTCTAAACTCAACCTTCCTCATCTCCAACACATTAGTGAAATAAGGCTTACAGCCTAAAATAGATTAATTATTTTTACACTAATTATTTTTGTCTACATTAATTTTTATAATTAATGTATTATGAGCTCAAAACAATATTTTGTTTAACTAATTGTAAATAAACTGGGATAAACCTTATAGTAGAGTTTTTTTAAACTTCATGCATTTTGGCATGGTTCTCATTTAATTTTTTGATTCTATTTTTTTATGAAATGGAAAACATATCTATACATAGGAATTAGTTAGATAACTTTGAATCAATATAAAATCGACTAATCGAAAGTAAAGATAGCAATGACCAATGTTGATTCATTAAAATCAATCCTTTAAAAACTGTTTATAACCTGCAACACATGAAGCCCTCGTCTATGACCGAAGCAAAACCTGATAGAAATCATTTCAGCCCACAAAATGAATCCTTATGTCTAAGAAATAATTTCCACAGACACAACGAATCTTAAAAGATAAACCAATATAACTGAAATGAATAAAATGTACAGATTTTAAGATATCAATAAGTTTTATATATATATATTTCATGCATAAAAAACAAAATAACTGGGATACATTTGACTTGTTTTAAAAACTACTTTTAATAAACCAACTACAAATACAATTATTGAAAATAAGTTATAGATTATTATAAAAATATATTTTCACTTTAAAATTTAAAGAGCAGTTATAAAACTAGTATTACCAAAATAATAAATTAGTTGTCTTTAGGAAGGTCAGTGAGGTGATAAAATATTGAACTCTGTTTATAAAATTAAAATTTTATAAATAAATGTTGATATCGGATATGCTCTGGAGGGTTATTTCCCCCATTAAATTTGTAAATTCCCATCTATTATAATATAGCATGAAACCTTCAAATGATGTAAAAAGGATTAAGTCAATGAAATAGCATTTGTTTTGTCCAATAAAGGACTATCATTTGGCTTAGTGGTTCATAGGATCTTAGAAACAAATTAATGTGTAAGTAGCTTCACTACTGTCAACAATGAGTATGTGAACATGAACTGGTTCTGGCGTGGCTGTGCTGTGAACATGGTGATAATCCAGACAATTCTGTAATTGAGTAAGTCTCAGGAAAGTAAGACACACCAACCAAGAGAGATAATAAATTAATCTAATCCAAATCTCACACTCAGACCCCGTGAGCACATGTAATTTTGAGTTGGCCAACTATGTTGTTGCCTCATTTAAAACCATTGACTCATATTATGTGAGCGTGCACACATGAAACTATCAAGTCGGCCAATTAAATAGTTTGTGTTTCTCTACAAACTCTTTACAGCTCAATAATTGGCCAACTTGATAGCAGGTAACCTAGACGTTTTTCACACGTCTCTTCAACATAATTAATAGTTTCTCTTTAGGGAGAATGCAATCTCTAAAAAAAAAAATAAAAAAAATCAACCGCCTCTTAATATCTATTTGGGCTGTAAGCATATAAACTAACTATGCAAATACTAAGGATGAGGAAGGTAGTGAGGACTTAGAGGAAGTGTACCTGCATTTGTGTGGAGGGAGATTGCAAAACCATTGAGGGAAAAAACCTCAGTAAACCCAATCTGGGTTCTAACCTAAATCTGCAGTCCAGTCTATTTGCGAGAATGACGCCTCTAGATCATTCGACTAAGAAGGTCATTTGGTGTGTTGATAGATTTTTGAATGCACTAAGAGAAACATCATCAAAACTGCCTATACTCATCAGGGTTGAAAAAAACCCAAACCAGTTGGGTTATATTGGGTTTAATTAAAATTATTATGTATAGGCAGCATTACACGTAGCAGGTTGCAGCGCTGCTTTCTGACATCGTTTTGCAGCGCTGCGAGCTGACAAATCTGGGTTACATATTACACACAAGCTGCATTCTGACGAATGATCATCTTGCCGCTCAGTGGAGGGGGAGTTATTTTTATCGTCCGCACTTGGTTTTGCTGGTTCAGTTTGTGCTAAGATGTCTCGTCAACAACAAGAAGATGAAGAGCTTATTAAATTGTACGGGTACTACCGAAAATTGAAATATCGAAGTGTTGTAAAACGCAGAAAGAAACGTGTGTGGATTCGAAATTTAGTGTTAAAACGGAACACTATGTCACATACTGTGACGATTTTACCTGAATTAGATGTTGATGACTTCCGAAATCACCCACGTATGAATGAAGACACCTACAAGCATCTTTTGTCTATAGTCTCTCAGCGGTTAACCAAGCAAGCAAGTTGGAAGCGCAGAAAGCGATTACACGGCGCAGAAAACAGTCGTCCAATCAGAAAATATCAAACTCGTTTGATATTTGCGCTGCCAGCTTTCTGATACGCGCACCAATCATTTAGGTATATCACATGATCATCTTGCAGCGCTGTAAAACGACGTCAGAAAGCAGCGCTGCAACCTGCTACGTGTAATGCGGCCTTAAGTCAAACCGATAATTCAAATATATTAATTATTCAGGATACAGAAAAACATATTTTTATTTTTATTTAGTTTGGCAAGTATTAATAAGAGACATAATAAAGGAAAACAATAATGCAACAATGTAATTCTTGGCAACAATACTGTATAAGCTAGCAGGTTGAAAAAAAGACTGTGTAGAAGGAATACAAAGTGGTGGGAGGGGGGACCATGCATCAAATTACTGGCAAGCCAGTTGCAGAATTGATTTGTTGCTTTCTTTAGTTAAAGGTAAAAGGTAAGAACTTTTGCTATCTCATTTGCTTTTTTTGACAAAATATTATTTCAAGGGCCTAGCATTTATACAGTGTAGGTAGCTTAAAATGATATCCCAAGTGAGTTGCTAGTTGAACATATTATTTTGTTCAACAAATTAAAACATATTTTATAGCTTAGTCTATTGTATAAAATCTGTAATTTCAAAGAATGTGTATAACACCAAATACAAATCAATGTATTATTATAATAATAATTAGAATTTATTTTTGAACCAAAAGGTTTTCAACAAACCATTTTCAAAAATTAGATGATTGATTTGTATCCAAATTATAGTAAGTTTTTTTTGGGTGGGGGTTAAGTAAGTTGTTTTAATAAAACCCAGTTTTTTTTTTTGGGCTGGGTAAAATTGTAACGACCCTGATACTCATTCTATAGTAGTTGAAAAATTCATTTAGATAAGCCTGCAATCAGCACAAAACTTGTAGAGTTGACCTTTAATTACTCATTAACTTGGTAATGGATGTATCCAATATGTACTGTTTTATTGAAGTTAAAAAAGATTTAATCCCAAGTAAAAATAGCTTGTTTTTTTAGTACCACTTCTTTCAGGTTCAGGTTATATGCATATGCACTAATTACACTAATGAGTTAGGGATGTGGAAGGTTGAATTTAGAGGAAGTGTAGGCCTACCTGCATTTTTGTGTGGAGGTAGAGCGGAAAATCATTTAGGAAAAACCACCCTCAATGCTGCCGATCGAGATTTGAACCTCGATCTTCCTGTCATTGGCAGTCTGTAATTTATTGAGAGTGACGCCCTAGACTATGCGGCCAATGAAGCGGGAAATATCTTGTTGCTTTGCACTATTGTGCCACAAGTAGGCTACTAAGTTACATACTGTTAACAAAGTATGGATTTAGTAATTTCCACAGTTCTTATGAAATATGACAATAATAGACAAGATGAGATATTAAAATTACCGTAGTATGGTACAAATAACACATTAAAACTTTGAATTGATAAAAATGATAACAATAAAATATCAAAATACACAAGATTGACAAATTTAATTGATTTAACATGTAGGTTATTTGATTTGCGAATTATAAGTTTAAAATTTTCAAAATATCTATAAAAAAATATTTCCGAGTGATACAGAATTGAATAACTATAGGGGCCTACATTCAAAAACAAGCTTTGGTCTGGACTTGATTCTTTCAGGACTCAAGATTTTTTTAATTCCTACACCAAGTAGGCCTTAATTGGAACCTTAAATTAGTGTTCTCCTTATCAATCTAACTTTTTCACTCACTTATTTTATTTTTGTACGTTTTATTCATTCTGTATCACATAGTATGGTAATCAATTTATTTATATATATTTTAATAACTTTCAACTTATGCTTCACTTCCTCATCTCTAATATATATTAACTAAATCAAATTTGTCAATCTTGTATGCAAATTTTTTACATGGCAGTATATTTTGATATCTGATTACCATCATTTTTACCAATCCTAAGTTTGAATGTGTTGCTTGTAATAATTTTAATAACACATCTTTTGTTATGTCATATTTCATTAAAATTTGGAGATTAATTACTAAGTCTATTTATATTTTTACTTAAAATTAAATCTTTCTTAACTTTAATATTGCATCATTCTTTACTTAAAATTGACCAAAAACGCACTGGTTGTAATGTTTAATTTTTTTTGCATTCAAATCAAAGTTTGTTTTCCACTCGGGAACAGGATAAATAAAATTAATGCCTGTCACGTGTAGAGAAAAGACACGAAATAGTTTATACATTGTCTCACAGATGGTTCTGTCAGTTGAGGTATTATCTTACTTATATTCAAATAGTACTCAAATTGACTCAAAGATGGCTCTGTCAGTCAGATATGTTTTATCGGTCTCAGAAAGGGATGACTGGGTTGGCAGATATCAGGAGAATAGGACACAACAAGAGGTATAGCTGTATTAATTAATCCCATCCAAGTAGTACATATATTGTGTCACAGATGGCTCTGTCAGTTGATATTTATTATATTACTTACCAAATAGTACATAAATTATTTCAAAGATGGCTCTGTCAGCTGTGTTCGATCTTCGAAACGGGATAAGAATTATTATTATTACTACTATTATTAGCATTATTAGCACCGCGTCTTACTACCCATATAGGTTACACGCAGGGATAAGTGTTATTATTACTAAATACGTGTGAGAAGAGTAATAAACGCACATCTAGTCAAGGTTTTCTAAAATAGTAGCTAAATAGTCCCGCGGAACGATGAATTGTTTCTTTTGCTTGCTACAGTTGAACATATTATTATATTCTTGTACACTCCGCATTACTTAATATTAATATAATAGGCTTGCACATTGACATTCTTGATACATTTTTATTCAAAATACTCGCTAGAAGAAACTTTAGGCATATTTACTCCTTATGATATTTTAACGAGTAATTAATTTGGAAAGTATAATGGGTGTTTTGGTTGATTCGTGGGGGAGTCCTCCAATAGGAATTAATAACTAATTTTTGTTTCAGTGAATATCACTTGAGATAATAATTTAAAGTTTTCTAAACCACATATTTTGGGAATGTAGGTATTATTAATATGATAAAAGTATAAAAAGCTATCCACTACCTTGATATTGAGGAAGAATAAATTAAAAACACTACTAATAATACTTTTTCATGGGGGTAAGAGGGTTTGAAACCCACTTTATTTGGCCCTATACATTCGTTCCTGTTTACCTGAGTTACGAAAATAGTATTAATACTAATGGTTTACCTTATAATTTTAAGGAAGCATGTTGGGGGGGCGGCTTGTACCATCCCATCCCATCCTAGCCCCCCTTTCTATAAAGTACGCCAGGTGTTTCCGATGTTCATGTTTTTGCTATCCAATAATATGCTATAAAGTACGCCAGGTGTTTCCGATGTTCATGTTTTTGCTATCCAATAATATGTTTTTTTTTGTTTTTTTTTAAGTTCAACCTATTAATGATATCATCCAAAAGATGTGTACCCCGTTCGAACCTTGCCAAAGCGGATTGCGATGTGGATCACGTAGGTCACTTGGAGTTGCCTGCAAATTGAAACGGCTCCACTCTATTGGAGGAACAGGTTGTAACCGGGCAGGAGAACTGCCAGGAATTAAAGGAAGAGAGCGAGGAATGGATGGAGGGTGGGGTGAGGGGGATGAACCGGGTGGGGCTATAAAGATGCGACCATAAATTGTGTGGTGGAAACGTGAGGGAAGGGGTGGTGGTATAAAGCGCAGTGCTACGGTGGCGAGTGTCCTGAATATTGATGAGACGTAGGCTGGGTTGGAAGGGGGAGGGGCAGTTCTTCACTTGACCAATGTTCCCTCTTCCGGGTCTTGTATCTCTCTTTATGTGCCTTTCTTCTTCTTCTTTTTTATCTTGACGTTAGTTTACTCGCGGCTGTGGTCGAGTGGTCTTAAGGTGTTGGACTCACATGGTAGAAGGCCGCCGCTGACGGAACGGTTGAGTTTCAAATATCGTACTGTGAAGGTTTTTTAAAATATTTTTTATCACCTGATCAGGCTATACGCATATATGACAATTACTCTAATGGAGTAGGGACTAGGAAGGAATCATCTTAGAGGTAATCCACCGGTATTTGCGTATAAGTAGAGTGTAAACCATTGAGGACACCCTCAGTAGACCCGACTGGGATTCGAACCCCAATCTTCCCGTCATCAGCAGACCAATTAAACACGAGAGTGACGCCTTACACCGTTCGTCCACTGTATCTGGTATGGTTTTTTTTTCATCATCACTTAACGCTAATGTGGGTGCATCTCCCCCACTTCTTGGAATAAGTATGTTACAACCTTGGGGCAGAGATAAGAATAATGTATCTTCATAGAGAAAGGAAACTATTCTATTTTTTCCCATTAGGTTTGTCCGTTAATATCCTAATCAAGGTTCTAGATTATCCCATTCACGCTGCATGTCTGCCCATCATAACCTATGAGACTTGATTATCCCAACAATGTCTTGTGAGGAATACAGGGTATGTAACTTATCAATATGTAGCCTCATCCCCTCCCCAGTTTCTACATTCCTTTTTGAACAAAATATCTTCCTAAGCACCTTGTTTTATAACACTCTAAACTTCTTTTCTTCATATAAGATATGAGACCACGTTTCACACCCACACTATAGTTTTGTATATTAATAAAATAAATAGCAATTAAATATTGGACTATTATTTTATTAGAAATAGGTTGTTTTAAGGAGTCTGTATGATTTATATATAACATTGATCCAACACCCACCTATGGGATGGTTTGTTCCTGTTGGTGCCTTCATCTTTTTTTTTTTAAAGCTCCTAGTCTTACTGCCCGTTCGGTCTATACGCTTATTACACTAACGGTTTTAGGGATTAGTTAGGTTATATTTATAGAAAGATTATCCACATTTACGTGGCGAGAGAATGGAAAACAATTTAATGGAACCCACCCTCAGTACATCCGACAGAGATTTGATCCTCTATCTCCGCGTCATCGGCAATCCAGTCTACTGCAAGAGTAGCGCGTTAAAACCACGCGGCCACCGAAGCGGGTCCTTCAGCTTTCGAATGCCAGGACCAATGGAAGATGATTCCAATCGTAGTTCTGGCTCTACTCAAAGTTTGTTTCTACAGCTATTTTTTTAATAGGCACCAGAACCGAGAACGTTGTCTAGCACAGATAAATGGAGGTAAATGGCATCGAGTACTCTCTTACGTTTTTTGTAAATATCAGGACTCACCGAGGCAGCATGAAACCAAAAAGTCTAACAACGGAATATCCGCGTACCCTAGATTAGGAACCACTGGTGTAAACTTTTATTTGGTTAAACTCCATTTATATAATGTATGTATCCACTTCTGTGGCTTCATAGTCTGAGGCATCATTATCACAATATACTGGACTGCCGATGACAGGGATACAGAAGCTCGAATCTCAGTTGGGTGTACTGAGGTTTTCCCCCAAAATGGTTTCCCAATCTCCCTCCATGTAAATGCGGGTACATTTCCTCTAAATTAAACCTTCATAATCACAAACACATTCGTGTAATTAGTAAATAAGAGTATAACCCGAACGGGTAGTAAGACGCAGTGCTAAAAAATAAATTAAAAAATACTGTCGTACGAGTTGGCGCAGACCAATGCAATCCAATATATCGTAAACCACCGTTATATCGATTTAATTTGATCGATGTATCGTAGCCTATGATAAGTCGCGATATGGTAAATGATAAATAAATCGATATATTATTGAAAATGGTCATCCCTAGGTGAGATCCCTAGGACAGGGGTCAACCACCGTTAGACGCTGACTCGCCCCGTGCCGACATCTTCAAGTGTAGGGCAGGAGGGGTGAAGGGGTAGGATTGAAGTGTACGCGGGAACATAACCGAAAATCAATTGGTTCTGTGGAGTGTTGTGATTGTTTACATTGTGTTGTCATGGTAACCGGTGGGGAGGACCCTCCTGCCTTGTAAGGTGGCTGCTGTCCGTGTGTTGTGTTCCGCGACGCCCCCATCTCCCGCCCCCTTGCCCTCGGCGCGGGACGGGCCGGGGTTCTATTCCAACTCGTGTCAGGATACTTGAATATTTGTCGTCCTCGTATACTTATAGTGCAGCTCCTGTCCCTAAGGCTGGGTTAAGTTAGTTTGTAAGTCAAGAATTTATATGGCAAACCCTGTGTTTAAATATTCATTTTATAATTTTATAATTATCATTTTATACAAATTTTAATAATTAATATTGGTGTGTTTAGTCACGGGTGTTGAAGCAAGCTTAGAATTTGTTTTACATTTTAATTAAAAGTTCAATAAATATGATATTTTTTTATACGAAAATAGAAGTATTATTTTAGAACAAAAGTTTGTTTATCAAGAATATATTAATTTCACCAATAAAAAAAGTTAAATGCAACTAAAAACCCTATCGAAGAGTTTTATTTAACCCCTCTTTGCGATGGGCAAATTCAGTTCTTGATTCGTATTTGAGAGGCTGGGGTTCGAGTCCAAACCGGGTGAGGATTTTTTATTAATTGATTTCTCATTTTCTTTCGAGGTGAGTTCTGAAGCAATTTTTTAAAAAAAAATCAGGTGGATCAGTTCTCACTCAGTATCCTATTCTTAATTTTAGAGTTAGAAATCATGATTTTTCCTCGATTTGTAACCATTTAACAAGGTTTCTTTAAGTTTTGGTGATGGGAGACCATCAAATGGAAGTTATTCCCATTAGGGTGCCACCAGGGCACTTGGCGTGAGAAGGGAGCGGGATGCATACAGGCTATTTAGGAAACACATTATTTTTAGGCAATTCCATTTTACGATTATAAATACAAGCCAAGAATTAATTTAATAAATGAACTGTTGAACGAAAATATCCTACTATTTAATATAATATTTAGCACCGCGTCTTAATACCCGTTCGGGTTATACGCTTAAGTACTAATTACGCTAATGGATTAGGAATTGGGAGAGTGGAAGGAGAGTGGAAAACCATTTAGGAAAAACCACCCCCAGTTCACCCGACCGAGATTCGAACCTTGATCTCCCCGTCCTCGGCGGTCGAGCTCAACACGACTAGCGCGTTAGCCAACTACGCCACCGAGGCGGGTAAAATATACTATTATTACATTGCATAATTAAGTACATTATTAGATTATTTTTAACATTCAAAGTATCATCATAATTTTCTATAAATAGTTGTCCAGATTTGTTGACTTAATGTTGGTACAATTTTCCTTTCATATATTACTTTTGTCTCCTGAGAAAAGAAATACAGCTTATTATGTATGTATAACCTAAGTCATATTTAATATTCTTCATTTCTAATGTTTGTATTATATATGATTAACATTCTTTAGTTCATTATTATTACAAAACTTCCTGGGATCCTGCGGACCACTTGATTGGTCATCGTGGGCCACACTTTGAGAAACACTTCAGCGACAGACATACAGACATGCGGACAAACTGAATGGTAAAATACACTCGCTTATATTTGCCGGCAAATAAAGCGTCAAGATTCATAGTTATCTCGAGCTATCTATTTTTTTCACGATTAAAATACTTTCTTTAAATGAGAAAGTTAAAAAAAATGGCTTTGATGCATGTGTGTTGTGAATAAGACTTGCTGCTGTAAAATATAAACATATATTTGAATTGGAGGCCCCCCCTTAGTAGTGTGGGCTAAGGGGGAAATTGACCCCCACCCCCAGTCTCTAGGAAGCCCTGACAGAACAGCCTTTGTTAAAAAAAAACTTATCGCATTTATTTTTATACACTAGTATAGTGCTTTATATTTTACTAATTTATTAATAACGAATCAATAAGTAGCCTAATGTCCAATTTGACAAAGTTTTAAACTGATTGACTTCATTTGTTGTAGAAGAGTATTGATAAAGTGACTTATTATCAATATTTTAAGTGTTTTTTTAAATTGCTTAATATTTTTTTACTATTAACAAACTTGAAAAATGTCCAACTTTTTACTCATAAAAAAGGATATTAATATCTACAATATACAACCTTAAATTTTAAATGTTTTTTGTTTCAAGTTATAACTAACGATTGCTTCTGAGAAAAAAAATGGAACCAATGTTTTCACGAATTGTTTAAATTAATCGCGTTTTTTCTTGACTCAAATCGTCTCTGTACATTCAAATTCATTCAAATATAAAATATAAAATCATAAAGTAATACATTTAAAAATTTTCACGTACTTTATTATCCAATTTTTGGGTTTTAACATTACATTTTACAAACAACATTATTTGAGAATACAAAATATAAATTGACTTAACGGACGAAAGGTTTAATTACTTGAATACATACATTCAACTCCATCAGAACAGTACATTATTTCGGGAAATATCTGAGATCAAACTAAGGCCTTTTCTATCAATGTTATGCATTTCTGCGACTGTGTTACGAATACTAAAAACAGTACAGCTTTTTTTAAAATGGTTAATCCTTAAATAATCTAACACCAATTGGTTACTAACATCAGGAGTCTAATTATTATTACGAAATCTTAAATTCACTCAGTATCCTGATTTATATAAAAAAAAGTATAAAACACCCTATTTATATGCACAGTCCAATTTTTTTATATATAAATGTTTTCTTAGAAAATACAAATATATTCTTTTGTGGTCAAAACTTATAGCATTTTACTATTTTAGAAGCATTATCTTACTAGTATTCGTAATATAAATAAAAAATTAAAGCTTCAAATAAAATTACTTGACGTATGAATACGTGAAAATATATCTCTTAACTTTTTCAGCTGTCAGATAAGGTTCTTCTTAATAAATTTGTATATTAGCTTGTAGTAACGTTTCAAAATATAATTGCTTACCATGCATAATATATGATGCGATATACTTATTACATATTTTATTTAACTATTTAAGCATGGTATTTATCCCAAGGAAACACACTGTTTTGTCCAGTTTATTGTACATACTATAAAATACATACTAAAATATTAATTAAGTAAAAAATTCCGTGTATTATACTGTACATGAAAATATTAATATAAAAAGGAAAAACAGTTTAGAAATGTTTAGATTTTGATATCACATTGAATAACTAATGAATAACTTATAAATACATTGGAAGCCCCCGTTGTCGAAGATAAAACAGGATGGACGGAAAATTCAATGGTCGATGTTTTGGCACGTTTCAAATTCCACCCTTAAGTACAACCCCTCCATTTGTTTCCAGAAGACAGAAGGAGATGACCACAACCGTTGTAAAACGGTGGAGAGAGGGGGGGGGAATTTTCTCCAGAAACAACAAATGTTGGCACGGAATAAACAAACGACTTGCCTCGCTCCAAGATGGTTGAAGAAGAGGGTTGTGGGTGGGGGGGGTTGGTTAGGGTGTTGGGAGGGAAGCAAAATAAGCATCCAGTAGTAGCAGTAGCATCCTTTTGCCAGGGACCAGGGGTTGATTTCCCTTGGGGTCACTTCACCTGGCTGACCTTCCCTTCACTGCGGCCAACCTTACCCCGCTAAATGAACCGCAGGGCCGCCAACTCAAGAAAACATTGGGGGGAAGGGGGG
>CABFWB010002025.1:89379-116440 GCA_902151455.1 Timema bartmani
AGGAAAAGTTTCATTTGACAGGCTAATGTTAAAGATATAGGCTAACAAAGGGCTGAAAATGCTGGCACAGCCTTTAACAATAAAACTTGGAATTCCATCTGTCCCGGCACATCTAGAAGAACTCAATTTTTTGATAGCATTAGCAACATCCAAGGGTGTAATGTGGCACGGATACAAGGGCGCGCTAGTTTCAATAACGGGGCAGGGTAAAACAGGAATAGCTGAATTATAAACGGAATGAAAGTAGGTCCCAAACTCATTAGCGATTAATAAAGGATCCGCTATAGATTTGCCATCAATTTCTAGGTTGGATGGGAAAATAATAATAATAATAATAATAATAATAATAATAATAGCCTAAGAGTACAAAGCACGACATTTATATTGGCATAAAAACAACAATAATTTATTGCTCAATATGTTCCAAAATCTTTTGATCATGCATCCTTTCTTTTTTCCCTTGATAAACTTTTAAAATACAAAAGGTCATACTTGGGTGCTAAGCATGACATTTATATCGGCAGAGAAAAATAAATTGTTTGTGATTGTTTGGAGAAGAGGAACAAAAAAGTGGGGGGGTTGTGTTGGCTTAACTTCCTCCTCTTATCATACATTTTTTCTTACTAAATATAAATTTTTACCTGCAAAATGCCCTATTAAATATAAAACGGTGCAAAACTAAACTTTTTTACTGTCATAATCATTAAAAAAATTGTTTTGGGGACCCTCACCTAGTTCATCTCCCCCCCTCTCCCCCCCCCCACCCCCAAAAAATGGTTTGGTGCAAAACGGTGGTAATTTACATTTTGAATTTAAATGGGGGAAAGGGAAAAGTGTCAAACTTTTGTGATCTTTTTGAATCACTCATATTGTGAAACATACAAAGAAAAAAAAAGTTAAGTGTCTTCAATTACGTCTTATTTATTTTGGCCATACATAGATAAATAGGCTATGATAAAGTATTTAATAATAGTTGAAATAACCAATAAAGAAAAAATAATATAATTTTTTTTGATTTGTTGGATTAGAGGTGATAGCTAAATTCACAAAAATACCCTAACTTTTACGATCTGTTTCCTCCCTCTCAAATAAAACAACCCTCAAGATTATTTCACTATAAACCTAAGTTTAATCACAGAGCAAGTATAAGGTCTGTAGGAAAAAAAATAAAAAATTCCTCCCCTCTCTAACCTAATAACGAGCCTTCAAATTTGACATATTTTCCATTTGTTCTGCCCCACGAGAATCACATTAGGAGACTCGACGGCAGTGTTGTAAGCCTTTGGGACCTCTCTCTCCCTATTGCATGCCGGGAAATATGACACGGCTGTCATAGGCTGCGCAACGGCCAATTAAATTGTGAGGTAGATAAATTGGGAAAGGGTTTACGAGGAGAGGATGTTTCCACTTGTTTGCTGTCCCGAAAGTGAATTAATGTATTTTTTTTTTCAGTTTTTACTTGTTCCGTTCCACTAGAGTAGATCAAGTCATTTGTTTTATCTATGATAATTATTGCAGGGTAGAGTTTGGTGAGATGAATGCAGCTCATTTCAAAATGAATGAAATATACTGTATAATCTAATTTAATGGATGGGAGATTACTCCTGGGAATACTTAAGTATTACTAACACTTAAGAAAATGGATTAAAATTGCACTTCGAATTCTGTGAGTGAATACATTTGTGAATAAATATAAATTGTCTTATATGTTAATCATAAATATTGTAATTTTATTTTGACCCACGTAGCCTAAATGTCAAGCTCATTTTGTCTGGTTTTCTGGTGACGGGTAGGTTGGGGATCGAGTCCCGGTAGGATGAACTGAGGGACATTTCTAATATATTTTTTCCCACCCTCCCCGCAAATGTGGATAAATTTCCTTTTAAACGGTGATAGTCATCAACCTCACTGGTCTCCAGTCACTAGTCTGTATTCTGAACACGGTTCTAGAATATCTAACTCGCGCTGTATCTGCATGTCTTGCCCAACCTAGTCTACAAGACTTGATTAATCTAACAATGTTTTGTGATGAGTACAGGGTAAACAACTCATCATTATATAACCTCCTCCAATCCTCAGTATTTCCATCCATTTTTTGGACCAAGTATCTTCCTAAGCACCTTGTTTTTAAACAACCTAAATCTGTTCTCGTCATGTAAGGTAAGAGACCTCGTTTCACACTTATAAAGAACAATCGGTAAAATGATTGTTTTCTATATTCTGAGTTTGACATTCCTTGAGAACATGAGGTGATGTCAACAACTTACTGAGCAAGCTATGGAATGCATTTTCCGACTGTATTTTTTCCCCTAATTTTCAATTTAATATTATTATTGCTAAATAAAATTGTTCCTAAATATTTTAACTCATTAACCATGTCAAATCCTGTCAAATGGTATCTCTAATTATCGTTCCCAATCTGTGTTCTCTGTGTGATCATATACTTAGTCTTTTCAGCGTTCACTTCTGAACATATTTACTTACAAACCTCTAATAAAATTTCTGCATTTATTGCAACAGATTCCTTATTATTGCTCAACAAAGTAAATCATCTGCATAAACTAATGGCTGAACTGTACCGTTTGATGTCAATCCTTCTTTGAACATGATAAATAATTGTAATGTAGGTTTGATAAGTATTTTTTAATTTGAGCAAAGAAAAATAATTTAAGGAAAATTGAATCACCTAATACCTTTTTATTTACACAACATTTAGGTATAAACATTCAGGCAAATACATTATTTCTTTAATTTAATTATACATAAAGTTTTTATTTATTTTAATTTAAAAAAAGAGTTAATTTGATACCATGATGTTTGCTGTACCAATTCCAACCCCCCGATTTTAGTTCGTTTAGCTGTACAAGCAATATTACGTATCCAATCTTCATATTGTACTTTAAAATGACGGGAAAGATAATTCAAGCGCAACACTAGAATTATTTTCGAGAAACATGTTGGTCTAGGTGTAATAACCTGAGGCCCAATAGCTCGGCGTGAATAATATTCCTTCTTAAACGGGATCATCCAAATAAAAATACGCAATGTGTGAAACAGCACGGCTATAACTGTGGTCTTAGTTAACCTACATCTCGCTCATACATAAAGTAGCATCTTGTTAGATGGAAAGTATCCATCAAGTTTTACACTTGAAATGCACAGATATACGTTCATGGCGGTTAACTGAGAGAATAATGTCATTTTCAATACACTACAGCTATGGCGACATAGTTTTGTGTGTTAACAGACATACGTTACTCAATTATTGTTACCATTTTAAATACTATTTCCGTTTTCTGTCCATTTTAACACCCCATTTGAAACTTGCGCAGTGCCTTGTAAAGTTTTACCAATCTAGCTTTGGATGGCGTCTAATAATAAAACAAATTACCCTCTGCGACTGGCTTTATGTGGGCAGTATCTGAACTTTGAAGAACATTTTCGTTTGCGGCTTTGGTTATTATGTTTTGTGTTTATACAAATACTTTATAATATGGCCCCCAGGCGTCTCGTATACTATAAAACTATATTGTGAACTCTAAACAATTGGGGACATTATAAGCTAACGTATTATTTTAAAGTACCTATCAGGGATTTAAACATGAATTCAAAAAGTACTCTAACCGCCCTCTTGATTTAGTTGTCAGAGCACTGGCTACTGATCTAGAGGTCCCAGGTTTGATTCCCAGTGGTACTACAGGTATTTTTCCCGAAAGGAGAACTGTTCATATGGTCACCTTGGTTTAGTTTATTAAGTTTAAGCTAGGTTTAAGATTTCCATTGATTTTAAACTTCATAATCACTATCATCACATCATCTCATTGAGGGTATAATCTTATTGCGGGTATAGCGTGTAGACAACATCTAAGATATACCCTGGACAACGTTCTGTTCCCACAGAGAGCAGCTCCAAGTTGACATACATATGGCGAATGAACTAGATATTGCTTATCTACCGATCAAATATACCATGTGTTAAACAATCATAAAAACATAAACAACTAAGTACCCTAAACCTTGACATTATCAGCCACGCGTTTGTCTTTAAAATTATTAAAATTAATACATATTTATTTGAGATTATCAATTACGATAAGAATTTATTTTTAAATAGCCAATGACTTAACACATGACATAATATACTCGTACAGTAATGTATGTTTTAAAATTACAAATACTTATAAAAATAACACTAATAATATAGTAAGATGTCATCAATGTATGCAATAAAAAAATAAACTTATTTTGTATTTTCTAAAAATCACTATCTATGAAAATTGGACTGTATTATAGTAGATATTTATTATTTATACCTCATATTCCTTTCGATATTGGCGCCAATGTTAAAACAGTACATGAATGGTTAGTTTTTATTAATTATATGTAAAAAAACTCAAATGAATACTTACTTTTTAAAAATCATCATCCATGTTCTTAAAGATACAAGCCATAAAAACGCCAGGCATGAATTTTTCACGTCCTGAACGGTCGACTTTAATAAATATTTAAGTATACCCAGTTGTTTCCGTCGCGTGTCACGTTGAAATACTGTTGGTTTTCCTGGTAATAGTTTCAATAATCGGCTGGCCAGAGTACCTCTCTAATCAGCTTCTCTATTCTTGCAAATCCGCAAAAACACAATCATGGTAATCTCCGCCTCATGCTCGGGGTATTTCGTGATTACTGCACTCGAACCACGCTCATATTATCGGTGGCAATAATACACACCGCGTTATATCGATCATAAATCAAACACAATAATAGGTTTATAGTCTTTTCATAATAGTAATTAACATACATTCAATACTGAATTAATAGAGTATAATACTTGTTCTTATTATCTCTCCAGGAGTCAATGAGAATATACTAATAGTATTATACGATTTATGTATCGGATTTGTGTTCAGGTTTTTGACCTTATCTGGATTTACAAAACAATTTATATTAATAAAAAATTGTTATCTATATTTATATACAAATATAAATGTTTAAAAAAAGACAACTAAAAAGGGGATAAGAACGGAGGCCTTTGGCTTATGCCTAAATGTTTTTACATAAAAGATTTCCATGATAATTCTTCTATGGCCAGGATCATAAAACACTCATAGTTTAAGGCTTAGGTACTGAAACATTATGCTCATTCTATGGCCAGAGTTACACAACAATCATAGTTTAAGGCTTGGTTACTCAAACATCATGGTAATTCTATGGCCAGAATTACACAACAATCATAGTTTAAGGCTTAGTTACTGAAACATCATGCTCATTCTATGACCAGAGTTACACAACACTCATAGTTTAAGGCTTAGATACTGAAACATCATGCTCATTCTATGGCCAGAGTTACACAACACTCATAGTTTAAGGCTTAGATACTGAAACATCATGCTCATTCTATGGCTAGAGTTACACAACAATCATAGTTTAAGGCTTGGTTACTGAAACATCATGCTCATTCTATGACCAGAGTTACACAACACTCATAGTTTAAGGCTTAGGTACTGAAACATTATGCTCATTCTATGGCTAGAGTTACACAACAATTATAGTTTAAGGCTTAGATACTGAAACATCATGCTCATTCTATGACCAGAGTTACACAACAATCATAGTTTAAGGCTTGGTTACTGAAACATCATGGTCATTCTATGACTAGAGTTACACAACAATCATGGTTTAAGGCTTAGATACTGAAACATCATGCTCATTATATGGCCAGAGTTACACAACAATCATAGTTTAAGGCTTGGTTACTCAAACATCATGGTCATTCTATGGCCAGAGTTACACAACAATAATAGTTTAAGGCTTGGTTACTGAAACATCATGGTCATTCTATGACCAGAGTTACACAGCAATCATAGTTTAAGGCTTAGATACTGAAACATCATGGTCATTCTATGGCCAGAGTTACACAAAAATCATGGTTTAAGACAGAGTTATTGAAACATCATGCTCATTCTATGGCCAAAGTTACACAAAAATCATAGTTTAAGACAGAGTTATTGAAACATCACGCTCATTCTATGGCCAGAGTTACACAAAAATCATAGTTTAAGATAGATTTACAGAAACATCATGGTCATTCTATGGCCAAAGTTACACAACAATAATAGGTTTAAGACAGAGTTACAGAAACACCATGCTCGTTCTATGGCCACAGAGATCTTATTTTTTGTTGGTAAAATCTTCACTCCAGCACAGAATGTTTCTGACTAAATCATTGATACACAAGAGCATTGGCATGCTAACCCAAGGTCCTATTTCCAAACGCCACGGCTATGTGACAATTTACATAATCTATTTGCATTTGGTTTGTGAAGGGAGCATAATACAAATTAAGTACACATATGTTATAGAAAACACTAGTTAGCTTAAACACTTATTCACATTAAGAAAATCTAAACCATGTTAAACACGTATAGATGTTTGAGATGGCTATTTTTAAATTAGCGCATATACATTTTATTTTAGTTGATATCTAGAATATTTTATTGTTTTTGGGACTATAACACACTTCTTTTAATGCTCAGTAAAATGTAAGCATACAATTTTTGAAACTACGTGAAATATTTCATATAAACTATTAACATTCATACATTAACCACGTTGCCTACTTGGTGAGTTTGAAATTGTTTTAAAAAGCGGGTTGCATCCTAATTTGACGCACATAAGCACTGCCATATATTAGCACCAATGTACCGAATAGAAAGAGTGGTAAGAAAGGAAATAGCTCACCCCTCGAGACCCTGTGTCTATGTGCTGATAATACTTCCCCTCTTCCTCTGACGAGTATATACACTCACTAATATTTGTGCCTGGACGGAATTGACTTATATTTCAAAATTATATTTTTTCTTTATTTTCTATTGTAGACGGACATAATATGCTTCCATATTTTTTTTTAGTCTACATTTTGGCAGGAAGATTCCTACAGGAAATATTCATGAATATGATAAATAGTCTGAGTTATAGATGATTTTAAAAGCAAATCTTTTTATAAAAACCATTTTAAGATAAAATAAATTGTGACAGTGTAAAGACTATTACTATAATTTTTAAGAGGTTATGCTCAAAATTAGGCCTATATCTTTAAAACCAACCGAATAAAACGTAAATACATTAACATGATAAATTCTTTCTTGACTTTCCGCTGCATCGCAGGTAGCAAACCTCCTTAAGGGGGGAGTCTAGGGGCCGTGAGAAAATGTAACTGTTTTTGCATTGTTTATAAAAAAACTTTTTTTGGTCAAAATAAATCAAGTGTTTCTCTAGTAGAAACATATGGTTTCATTTCCCTTCCAGAGTGATATGAACAAATGTTGAAAATCTGACAAACCGGCTTCGGTGGCCGCATGGTCTAACGCGCTACTCTCGCAATATACTAGACTGCCAATGATAGGGGGATCGAAGTTTGAATCTCGGTTGAGTGTACTGAGGGTGGTTTTTACAAGATGGTTTTCTACTCTTTCTCCACGCAAATGTGGGTTCACTTCCTCTGAATATAACTTTCCTAATCCATAAAATCATCAGCGTAACTAATACATAGTCGAATAGCACGAACGGGTAGTAAGAAGCGGTGCTAAGAAAATGAGTAAAAAAACCTTTCACGGGTGTTTTGAAATTTAATGACAACATTCTCTCTTCATTTGAAAAGTTTGTCATCTAATGCCGCTATGCGCATGACTGATATTCAACAACAGTTGAGATCACCATGTGAAGAAAATTAAACTCTTGTGTTTCTACTGGAGAAATATTTGATTTATTTTGGCCTTTGCTATGGAAAAAAACAAAAAAAAAACTGACATTTTCTAGCGTCCCCTACACTCCCACTTTAAAAGATTTGCATCACTCTCAAACAATGCCTGCTATCAATTTATCTTGGAACTAATCTTTTCATTATAAACTCTAGTGAACTATTTATAGCTCATTATTATTTCTGCTGGACTTACATATTTCATTCTGATTCAAAGATTGACTGGTTTACTTGCTATTCATAAATCAGTAACGCTTGTAGTGTTTTGGAAGACTAATGAGATAGTAAACATTATAATCCATATCCTGTCTAACCGCCCCTTCCATAAGTGATAGTGAATGTATTTTAATATATTAATATTTTTTTCACTGTGTACTCGTATGTAAATGTGTTTCACATAAATTTTGTATCAATTTTTAAAAGTACGTTTTAACCTCGTAATGTAGAACGAGGCTGTTTGTTTTAAAAACATGTTAGGGCTCATATTTGTGGTTTGTTCGCCCCATACAATATTGAAGGAAATACAAAATCACCATGCACCATTATTACTGGATTCGTTTAATTTTTGTTTATATTTCTATATTTTTTTTGTACCTGTAACACTTGCTGACTTGTCATGTTCTGGGATTGGTATTCATTATAAATAATAGATCGTTTCGAGCTCACGTATGGCGTAGCGTGACGTAAACAAATAACCGGGTTCACGTGTGCGACGTATGTTTTTTTTTTGTTTCGTTTGTTTTTAATTTATTTATTTTTCCGCTAACCACAAAAAAAAAAAGGGCCGGCAGATATCAGGATTGCTATTGAACTAGTAGTCCATTGAATTGCACGCCCGCAACTTTTGAAACATTTTCATTTTTTACCGTGGAAATTGGGAAACCAAAGAGGAAATTTAAACCACATATAAAGATAGTAATATAAGGTATAAAAGATATATTTTTCAGCTCACATATGGTTACCTTGATCAGTGGATTACATGCTATACAAGATAATATCTATATCTCCCCATTATCTACCTCAATCATTTTTATAATAACCATTCTCAACTCGAGTAAAATCAGAAGTCATATAGGGGAAGATCAACATTTAACTATTTTTTTTACACCCACATAGGTGGACTAAACCTCAAGATCATGTAGTCTAGTTTGCCGGTTCGAATCCCATCCGTATGTACTGAGGGTGAGATTTACTCCTAGATGGTTTCCCACCCTCTCTCACACAAGTGTGGGTACATTCACTTTAAATTATACCTTCTTACTCTCTATCCCATTAGTGTAATTAAAAGCACGTATAGCCAGGATGGGTAGTAGGACGCACTAACAAAAAAATCTCTGTTTACTCTTGCTTTCAATTCTTATGACTTAAAAAACTCGTAAAACGGTTAAATCAGTTAAATAGCGTTCCTCATGATCATAATTTATTAATGAGTGTTTATAAAATTATATTTATTTAACTGTAAATATTTTTTTCTATTTAAATTATTTGATTCCTTAGCTTTGTATAGCTTAATTTATTGCAACGGATCTGGTGAGGATATAAAAAATAAAATAGGGATGAATTAAAGGGAGTAGCGAGATTGAGAATCAATACTTTAGTCTAAAATAAATCCATATTTATACAAAATAAATATGTTTTTTTTAAATAATAGATTAAAAATATAATTAATTATTAGAATTTAATTAGTAAGTCCATAGAAAGAAATAACAAACTGACACAATATATGTTAAATGGATTAAAGCAACCAAAATATTTTATTGACAGTAAAGTCTCGATAGTTCATACCGAACGAGACCGGGCTCAATTAGAACTATCGGGAACTGGAATTACATGGAAGAGCTAGAAAAAATAAAAATACTTGAATGTTTTCAAGAGTGTAGAAAGTACTTAATACATAATTTTAAATCATATAATACAAATATAATTTCCTAAATATAAATATACGTTTACTCCGTTTACCCTGAAATGTAGCGGTGTTCTTACCTTGACGGATTACAGTATGACCCTAACGTATAATCTACGCCATAGTATAATAATGCAAGGTAAGCTTGCTATCTTACTTGGTAGAGCAAGGGTACTCAAAACTAAAATATGAATCTAGAAAGTTTTTTTTATACTGTGATCGTTATTTTGCCGTGAAACCACGCATTGTTCAGCCTACGTTTTAAGAACGTTGGGAGTGTCATTTACTCTTTAGTCACTACCTCGAACTACACGGAGCCTTGGACTATCGGAACTATACTGCATACGCCAGAATTTACCTACCAAGCTTGCAGCATAAATAAAGATAAATGTAAAATACATAATAATATGATTATTAATTTAAATAGATTTGTGAAATTAAGCTATAAATATAATATTAGAGCGTTCCCAGAAAAGCCAGAAAACCTCAAGAAAGAACTTATTTCATGAGTCTTTATTCTAGTCTAGACTAAACTTAATTAGCTAAGCCAGTGGTGGTATTCAACCTTTTTTGTTCACGTAACCCCAAATATAATTTTTCTTCAATTTTGTACAACAAATTTGTTGGTGCATGGAGTAAGATGCACATATTTTATAATCTACATTTATAATAAAACTGGTGCTCCTAGATCTCGTGTACTTACGACCGGGTCTCCTGTGGATAGCCCTAAACATGGCCCTGATTATTCATGGTTTATCATTAAACAATATATATATATTTTTTAATTTTACGTACACCTATAAGAAGTCTTCGCATACCTCCTTGAGTTCGAGTACACAAGTTTGGATACAACTGGTCAACAACTACTCAGTCAGTGGCGTCATTAGATAAAGAGGAGTGATTATAAAAACGAAGATGTCAGATGAAAAACATTGACAAATATAGATAAATAGATAGCGAAAGGAGTGGATCTGTCAGGAGGTGCATTCATGATTTTAAATATTTGTAAATCTAATGAGTATTTGGAAAATTCTTTAGTTCAATTTAAACGATTAATCACTAAAATATCACTCTATCGTAACATGGCAGATACTTGTCGAGTGAAAATAATGTTGAAATAGAACTAATGCTTCTTATTATGATAGTAACCTAACTAACGCCGCATTTTTATTAGGGCTATGTAAAACTTCAAAATGTCGAAGTTAAAGGTCAAATCTCCTTTGCTTTGACTTCGATGCTTACAACAACCATCGCATCTTAAAATTATTTTGAAGGAAAAAGACAACTTCAATAAATATTATGTACACGTTTAAAATATGTAGCTACCCGCATCAGTGGCTGAACGGTTTAACTTTTTGGTGTCACTCTCGCGTTATACTGGCCTGCTGATGAAGAGGAGATTGGGGTTTGAATCCCCGTTGGGTCTACTGAGGGTGATGTTTCCTAAATGGTTTTCCACTCTCCTTTCACGAAAATGCGGGTATATTACCTCTAAAATGCTTCCTTCCTCATCCCTAGCCCATCAGAGTAATTATCATATATGCGTTTAGCCTGAACAGATAGTAAAACACGGTAATAAAAAAAAGTCACGAAATCATTTTTAGAACAGATACACCATACAGCATTAGATATGTCAGTCAGATTAAAGTAATATGGTGTTGTGAGTTTTTTATTCACCCATATGCATTTAATGAATCATTTAAGAATATAATGCGTATAGCTCTAACGGGTAGCAAGATGAGGTGCTAAAATAAGATAACAATAAAAAGTGAAGCACGAAGGAGGGTGGCCACAGTCAGATTTTAATAAGAAGATGACAAGTAGAAATGCTACTAGATCTACTTGAACATATTCATACGTCAAGTCATGGAATATGCAATTTTTAATTTTAAAATTTCAATATGATATATAGCACCATGTTTTACTACCGGTTCCGGTTATGTGTATATGTACTCATTATGGTGTGTTAGGGATGAATAAGGTTGAATTTAGAGGAACTGTACCCGAATTTGCATGGATATAGAGTGTAAAACTATTTAGATTAAACCACCATCAGTACACCCGACCGGGATTCAAACCCAAATGTCCCCATCATCGGTAGTCTAGTTTCGTACTAGAGCTATGCCTTAGACCATACGACCACCAAAGTGGATGATGCATACTATCAAAACATATAAAATAATAACAATAACATCGTCAAAGATTATAACCGATAATTGCGAAAAAAAGTTTATTTTTGTCCTCAAGTGCTCTTCCTATGAATAAGGTCAACCTCGGTGGTCTTGGGGGTAAGGTGCTCGCCTCAGAGCCCGATGTGCATGGGTGCAAACCCAGCCGGGGTCAACGGATTTTTCTTAAACTATAAAAACCTGTTGCACGGCTTCTTTCGGAGGGGAAGTAAGGCCGTCAGTAGCATGTCAATTGTGGCATGTAAGGTATGTGAAGGTATGTGAAAAATACCTTTCCTGGCAAAATTGGCAAGTCCTTTGGTTCTTGCTAATAGAAATTATCGTGTGCGGATATAATCAGTCGGTTCAGATAGTGCACGTTAAATACCTCAAATAAATAAAATAAAAAATCTTCCCGCGAAAATTGAACCGTATATAGTGTGACGACGTGCGAATTTTAGTGCAGTGACAGCCATGTCCTCCAACGATGTCGGTATTGAGATTACGGGGGGGAGGGGTGAAGGGCACAGTCTATTAGAACCTGATTTAGCCGGGGATCACATCACAGATGGGAGGCAGGGAGAGTTATCTCCAGTAAGTAAGGGGGAGAAAAGTCCCTCCTCCTCCCATCTCTCTCATACAATAACAAGTGTGTTTTATATGGAGCTTATGGGGGACCCTGTGACCCCCCCATCCATTCGTCCCACCCGGCTTTTGTTCGGCCCGGTCACGGCCATGATTTTGTTGATCAGACAGACGGACGATGATCCAGCTGCCAAAAAAAGAGCATCACTGGAGTCCCGCGAGACGACGGAGGGAGGTGAGGATCATATAAAAATCTATTGTACACACAGCATGGTGTGCTCATCGCTTTCAACGGGGAGGGAAAGGGGGAGGAACTGAAAAACAGGGATCATCGGCTGTATTTGGTTCTGTGTTTGTGGTTTGGGGACGAAACTGGAGAGTTATATGAAGGTACAACAGTATAACACCGGTATAGACTCTGTCATAGCTAGGCTTAGGAAACTGGAGAGTTATAGGAAGGTACAACAGTATAACACCGGTATAGACTCTGTCATAGCTAGGCTTAGGAAACTGGAGAGTTATAGGAAGGTACAACAGTATAACACCGGTATATACTCTGTCATAGCTAGGATTAGGAAACTAGAGAGCTATAGGAAAATATAACACCTATACAGACTATGTCATAATTTAAAACGGGAAACTATGGAGTTATAGGAAAGTATAACACCTATACAAACTATGCCATAGTTTAAACGGGAAACTATGGAGTTGTAGGAAAGTATAGCACATGTACAGACGATGTCATAGTTTTACAAGGGAAATTATGGAGTTATAGGAAATTATAAAACTATAACAGCTGTATAGACTTTTCTCTAGCTTAAAATAAAAAATTTGATCAATTTATAAAAGCTTCTTTTAATTTTTAGAGTACAATTTTCAAAAACAAAATTATTTCAGAATACCACTTTAAAATATTCTGGCATTAAGAATGTGTTTTAAGGAATTTCCTCAACATTTACTTGAAAATATAAATGATAAAACCGAATAAGTTATAAACAACTAATTTTACCATGTTAAGATCAAACTACAGCCTCATGAGACAAATAATGCTATCACCTTACTCACTAACCTCAGATTATTAGTAATTAGTTAAGCTTGAAAACTATATTCAATCTAGATAGTAACTTAACATAGAAACCTATTAATTGTACAGTACATTCCAATAGCCTGTAAACTAACTTAGCATAGACACTACCTTAGCTTAGAAACTAGCTTAGCGTAGACACTAGCTTACTCTAAAAACTAGCTTACTCTAAAAACTAGCTTACTCTAAAAACTAGCTTATAGTAGACATCAGCTTAGTTTAGAAAATAGCTTAGCGTAGACACTAGATTAGTTTATAAACTAGTTTAGCACAGACACTAGCTTAGTTAAGAAAATAGATTAATTTACAAGATAGCTTAGCGTAGACACTAGCTTAGTTTATAAATTAACTTACCTTAAAAATGATAACGTATAAAATAATTTAAACAAAACGAGAGTTTAGTATGGATACCAATTTATGTTGTTCCTTACTTTAAACTAACACTACTTTTATCTAAATATTAGTTTTTTTTAGAATCTAATCTAGTCCATAAACTATCTTAAATTAGACTTTATCTTAACCTAGAAACTAACTTATCACTAATTTCACAAGATACCATTTATTCTTGTCTTAGTATTCTGCAATAGCTTGATAGTAATCAAAGGTAAATAATGGATTAGTACAAAGATAACTATTTTAATTTAAACTGTTAACATGCAATTAACTACTTATTTTAGGGCCAATGGAAGAAATCAAACCTATGACCTTACGAATGATATACTTAGCACCTCTACAGTTAGATATCATATAAGGGGTTAAAAAAAGAAAGAAAAGAGAAGCTTATGAATAGGCATTAAAACCGGTTTAGAACAATATAACCTGATGTCCAAATGTTGATCCTTTATGTGTTCACCCATGTTAGGTCATGCCTTCATTGTAATAGATACTAGTGCATTAGCATTTTAACCCCTCTTCCCTCTTACTCAGTGGGCAAAGCAACCCCTGCAAAGTGTATATTTACTGGTAAGTCCCTATCTATGGCCGGAAGAAGGGGTGCGTTTCCCCCCAAACAAGTTTCGAGGAAGAGTACAGAAGGGGGTGGGAGTCTGGTCTCTAGGGGGTAGAACCCCCAGCGCATTGAACCTGCTGACAGATTCGCACAGTCCCCACCGCTCAACAGTTGTGCCACTGTAGGTCTACTCTACACACATGGGCGGTAGGAGGGACAATTCACGAATTACAATCGTATGGACACATCGATGAAAAACTATCTATCCGGGTAGCGGTGACAGAATGGTACGAAGGCGTTAAGAGTGGAAATAACACTACGTATCCGTTAACGGGTAGGTTAGGATTTGAATCCTGATAACTTGATGTTATTTTTTTTATAAAAATTGTGTGATTTTTTCAGCTTATTTCACGCTAAAGAGGCTGCATTTCCCTAACCCCCCTCCTCAGATTATTTCGTTAGTGATCCTCGAGTGGACAGTACTACAAAAAACAAAATTATTGAAAATTTTGGTTCAATTCTTATAGTAAGTCTTTTAATATAGTAAAAACATTTATTTTGGCGGCCCAAAATTGGGAACATTTTACTAGTATCATATCCGTAAATTTAAAAATGACACTTTGACATGGCAATCAAATGGGACCCTTAGCTTGGTGTTTTATATTCCCTTTTCCAGGTAAATTTATGAATATGATATTTGACGCGGCTATATCCGTAACGTCAAGATTATTCCCCTCCTCTAAGTTTAGCTATTCATGTATAGTTAATCAGACTATAGTACATGCCTTATCTCTATTCAATTTTACTAGTAGCTTTGTGAACAGAAGTCCTCGCTCCATCCATGTTCTTAACGTTAATACAGCTTTAACATTTTTCTTTTGAGAATAAAATAGTCAAAGCTATTATATTTGTTTTAGTAAATATCATATTCTGAAAATTGAAAAATGACACCTGGACACGGGAATCGAACCAGAAACCTTTGGTTTAGTACGCCAATGCTCTAACCATTGAGCTATCCGGAGTATAATAGCTTTGACTATTTGATTCTTAAATATGCGATTCCTTACAATTATAATAATTATATTATAATATATAATATTATATATTTAGCACCGCGTATTACTACCCGTTCAGGTTATACGCCTAAGTACTAATTACGCTAATGGGTTAGGAATTGGGAGGGTTGAATTTAGATGAAGTGAACTCGCATTTGCGTGGAGGGAGAGTGGAAAACCATTTGGGAAAAAAAAACCCAGTTCACCTGACCGAGATTCGAACCTCGATCTCCCGTCCTCGACGGTCAAGCTCAACACGACTAGCGCGTTAGCCAACTATACCACCGAGGCGGGTTATAATAATTATACAAGTGGCAGCAATAAGCCAACTACCGAGTCGAAGGTGGCTGCGTTATCTGATAGTTCGTGATCTTAAGAAAATCACACATTTGTAGCCGACGATTTCCGCACTTCCATTATGGACTATGCCTTATAATATGAGTGGAGAATGACCTTGGGCACGGGATCATTCTTGGATGGCTCAGTGATTATAGCATTGGCGTACTAAGCCAAAGGTCCCGGTTTCAATTCCTGTGTCCAGGTGTCATTTTTAAATTTTCAAAATATTTTTCTTTTGAATACAAGTTGAAATATCTCCTTGGATTTAAAGTAAACAATATTCCTTGGTGTGTGTATATATATTGCGCGTCTGGGTTACATCATTCGTAGCCAAGTAGTGGAAAGAGAAACCAGTACTAATATACCGTTGTCCAGGGGACGCTCGAATGTACTAATCGTACATCTTTACGTGGAGGCTGTTTCCATGTCCGGATGAGATGAGATGATGGTGATAGGGAATATGAGGGCGTGGAACCAGTAGAAACACAACCAGGCTAAAGCATAATTAACCAAACCCTGGTGACTCCCCTTTCGGGAAAATATCTAATGTACCAACAGGGAATCGATACCTGGACCCATAGGCTCGTAGCCATGTGTACTGACCACTAAACCACGGGTCCGGTTATATTCCTTGGTGATCAAGTTAGACATAAAATAAATGAATACTATATTCAATCGTAAACTAAATTCATGGAGAATAACCATTGGTCACTTGGTTTATGACGTCAGTCTCGCAATAGATGTAAACATTAAAAAAACATAAACCCATATCATTAAACCTAATACTAAATAATATACAGTACCTACCAAATTTCGTTAAAATTGACCCACGCATTTGGCAGCAGTCATGGAACAAACAGAACTACCATACGGTTGCGTTAAAACAGGACCTCGCTCCACTAGATCAACTATTTTACTATATTTTTGAAAAACATTTTTAATAATTAGTAAGGAACAATCATTTATATATAAAATAATTCAATTTTAATTAAGGTGGAAAATATATTCTGTTTGAAATAAGTATTGTTATAATCTTGAAGTGAAAAACATATATGTATGATTTAAAGCTTCATATGAAAAATTGGTAAATAATACTATAAGTCAAATTACACAGACTTAAATGTCATAACATAAAATGCACTTAACAATACAATTAGTTAACATATTGGAAAACACGTTAATATAATAATTATACATAAAAATATTAAAACTCAATAGATTAAATGTTCATAAAAGAAATCAAATTTAATTAAGGTGGAAAATATATTCTGTTTAAAATATGTCTTATTATGATCTATTAAGTAAAAAACATATTGTATGACTTAAAGATTGATTTGGAGAAATTTTTGTGAATGTTACTACAAGTCAAATTACAAAGACTTAATTATCGTGACATAAAATGCACTAAACATATAATTAGTTAACAAATTGGAAAAACACGTTAAAATTAATAATTATATGTAAAAATATTAAAAATTCAATAGGTTAAATCCTCATCAAGTTGGTTGGTTTATCAAATGTAGAAAGATTTTTAGTTGTAAAATTAATAAATATTTGTCAAAACATGATAAGTTATGAAGTCACTTGTAATTAAGAAGAATAATAGGTGCATTGAAAATTGATTATTTTTTTTAAATTTGAAACGGTTGTAATTAAAGAGGATATTGTGATAATTAAAATTGAATGGTTTCTTATCTTAATCCCTTGTTCCTTGGTTTACATTCTTGAGATGTATTAGTGCTTCGACATGTTTCGACACACCTACGGCGTCATTTTCAAGACATGACAGAAGAAAAAGTGAGTATCCCAACTGATGGTGTGATTGATTCAATCACACTTCAGTTTTCCTCACGCCATCATGGTCTAACGCGCTACTCTCGTGTTAGAATAGACTGCCAAAGATGGGGAGATTGGGGGTTCATAACCGGTCAGGCGCACTGAGTTTTTCCTAAATGGTGTTACACTCTCCCTCAACGAAAATGGGGGTGCATTTCCTCTAAATTAAACCTTACCCAACACATTAATGTAATTAATACATAATCGTACAACCCGAGTGGGTAGTTATATTCGGTGCCAAAAAAATATATAAAAGTTCATTTAGAAATCTATCAAAAGCTTACAATAATACTTCACTCTAGATTATTACTTTGTTTTTCTTTACATCGTTAATTAAACGGACTAAGAATGTAAATACAATTGTAATATTTTGATCTCCGCATTGTGACAACATGAGCTTACAGTTTTCAAATAACGGGCCTACTATGGAAATAAAATTGTAGAACTAGTAATTTTATAGCTATCAGATAAGGCCTTTCTTATGAAAATTGGACTGTGGGTTTACCTGATTCAATTATATTCTTGTAGTTTGTTTCTTTCCCAAGTTATTTAGAAGTTGAAGGTCGCAAACCCAACATTTAGGCGTAATCTTAACCAATACAAACACCTTATCATAGTTGATCAGGTGTATGTATTAAGTAAGGTTAGAGCAATGCAAAAGACTGGGTCGCTCAACCCTTATCCAAAAGACCGGGGCTCGAACACCTACTAGGAACACTGGACTCTTTTATATTTAGGATTTCACAATCTCTTAGGAGTTCCCTTAAAATTCATTCTCCTATTCGTGTGTCTCAGATATAATGTAACTTGTTGATGGTCCAAAAACTAGAAATAAGACAGCTAAAAAATAAAATAAAAGTGTTTTCAATTTTTTTTTATTTGTATGAAGATTTGGACATTTCTATGGTCGAGAGTGTGGGTACATTACAATTCAGAGGAGGATCAAACCTCTATGAGAGACTTTAATTTGATTCTCGGTAGGGTTGGAATTTAATCTTTATAAGGTGCAAAAGCAAACGAGATAATAGTGATTTGGTGTTCCCGATAAATGTGACACCATTTAAGAGCACATAACTTTGGTAGGTATTACAGCTCGAACCAAACGTCACATCGCAGGGAGGTTTCTCGTATTATACTTTTTATTTTTATCACCGCGTCTTACTACCTGTTCAGTTTATAAGCACAATATAATTAGACTACTATATTAGGGCGAGGATGAGGAAGGAAGCATTTTAAAGATAGTCTACCAGAATTTGCGTGGAAGGAGAATGAGAAACCATTTAGGGAAAAACTACTCTCAGTAGACCTAACCGGGAATCAAACCTCGAACTCCCCGTCTTCTGCTTTTAAGCACTGCGTCTTATTACCTGCTCAGGTTATACGTATATGTACTAATTACGCTAATTAGTCAAGGATGATGAAGGTTAAATTTAGGAAGTTTATCTGCATTTGCGTGTAGTTAGAGTGGAAAATCATCTAGGAAAAACCACTCAATACATCCGACCGGAATTCGAACTCCGATCTCTGTGTCATTGGTAGTATAGTATATTGTGAGAGTGATGCCTTGAACCATGTGGCCACCGGAACAGGTGTCACGATTATCGATGTATTTTTGTTTCATAAACATGGCGCGTTTGAACTCATTACTTATCTCTCTTTTCGTTCTTGCATATGGCCATAGTGACGCCGGGAGATAGCTTTAATACTATATTTCTTACAGTTGTGTGATGCAGGCTGTATCATAAAATATTCTAAGGGGCACGTTTTAAAAGAAACCATTCACTTGTCCTTTATTTTTTGAAAAATACCTCCGGGCAGGGAACCGAACACAAAATCCTCTCTGATAACATTTTTCAATTAAGTGAATTAAGCTTTTCGTAGGCTTTACGAATTGACTGCAGATTCATACTTTTTGTTTTGTTTTTTCAAAACATTTGATTTTTTTAAATGTGATTAAAAGTAAATTTTTATTTACTATAAGGTCCTTTCTATGATGATTGGGTCAGACTACGCACTTAAAACAATTTTCTAAATTACGTTAAAATAAAAAAATACTTAAGCAAGCATTGCTTGGTTATTTTATAATAATTTGAATTCAGTTATTTAATAATGAATTATGATTTTACTGTATAAATACCTTGGTTCAATTTCAGCTGCTGGATACACTATTCACTATTTTACCACGTAATTATGGATTTGCAATTTTGAAGCATAAAATAAACAACAATTAAAAAATCGAACAAATCAATTATGTGGTAACCAACAATGACTAGATCTCACAATATTTTTCTTACATCTGTCACCATCCATACAACATTTCAAAAGTAATATCAACAGGGAAACACGGTTTGACGTTTAAAATTTAAATATATTCAAGGAGTACTAGAACATTTTTAAACTCTTAGATAAGGCCATCTCCGTCACCCCTTTCCACAAATATGCATCTACATTCACTTTAACTATCCTACTCTTATTTTTAATCCTCTGTCTCAGTTTTAATAATATTCATGGTATTTTGTTGGTAAGGAGTGATTTAATATTAATAATAAGGAAGGAAACTCTGTCTAAGTGCTACTCAAACTATGGTATGCATACCCAGAGTGATAAGTGACGTCCCAATAAGTTTTATTATTAACACATTTTGTTGATAATAGTAAATCTGGTGAAAAAATTAGTTTAAATTTTGATGGGATGACATTTACCTTTTAATAAGTCTTTCTTTCCTTTTATCAGGACTTTACTTGGAGATTACTAATATCAAAGATTTATTAAAATTATAATGATCGTTTGTACTTTACAAAATATCAGATATTTGTATTAATGCCTCAAAAAGGCCACGTGACTGGTGAAAGTTTGGGATACGCTTCCCTATATTAAGCTATTAATTTACCTTTGTGTTAAAACTCATGATATATAATTAGTTATTTAGTACACATGCTCTTAAACTGTGGGGCGCAACCTCCGGGGATCACATCGAACCTCGACAAACGTGAGTTGATTAAATATTTACTATAAAACCATTACATATATAATACAGTACAACATTTCATTATATATCTGTTTAGTTTATTGAAGAAATAAACGTCATTCGGAAAGATTACACGAACTCAATTTTAATAATAAGTCATATAATTAGTTAAGATAAATTAATTGTTAACATTCTTTATCTGAATATATAATTATTATTGTTATTAGGTGTTTTGCCTCAAGACAGGTCCATTCCTTTTGTCAGTGAACTTAGACCGACAATGCACCCTGTCCTCTGCCTCCTTCTTCAGCTCCCAGAATTTTCTTCTTTCCTTCAAGTCATCCAATATTTGAATCCTCCATCTTCTTCCTAAGCTCCTCTTTCCCTCAACCTTTCTGTCCATGACGTCGTGCAGAAGACAGTTCCTCCTAAGGATGTGTTCAATCCGGTTTGATTGGTACCGAAGAATCACATCCAAAATGGTTCTCTTCTCATCCACTCTTCTCAGGACTTCTTCATTTGTCATCTCTCTCTCTCTCCACCTGGTCTTACAAGCTGAACAGACTGGGTGACAAACAGCATTCCTACTTCATTTCTGAATATATAATGTTTGCAAATTACAAAAATATTATTAATAATATTAAACATAAAATAATGAATGTATACCTTTTTAATAATTATGTTGATTATTTATCTTTATTATTTGAGCCAAAACTGGTCAAAGACTGACACTAAAGGATAAAATAAATTTAATTTAAGTATTACGGTCCGGGTTTGATAATAGTTATGTGTTATGAAAAGTGGTCAAGAATAAAGGTTTAAGAACCTATTGTTTAGCAGCATTGCTAATTTTTCCCCACAAATATATGCTCATATTCACACGAAGAAGACATATATATTTGCTAGCAAAACACTTGTGCCTACCCCCCCCCACGTATAGTTGATTATATCCCCTCTTTTTCCTTTCCCCCTCTTTGAGATAATCAATGATGAAGGCTAAGAGCTTTTTAAAGCACACAAAGAGGGGTCTAACCTTTTCCGAGCGCTTAGAGTTGACATTACCTCAGCAACGTAAGACAGAAACAAGTGAAAATACTTCAGTGATAGTTTTCTACTTTTTTTTGTAGCACTTTAAGAGGCCAACTAGGGTTGAATTATCGAGATATCAGATACATGATAAGGCTAGAACAAAAAAAAGTATAGAAATGTGGAATTTATTAAATTCATCTTACAATAGAAAAATTGGGATCAGTTTGATATTTTTTTCCTTGTAAAATAATTATTTTACAATTTTTTTATATTCTTTAAAATATGGTAAAACATTTTACTGGTATCTATAACTATGCAATTTTCTAGATAACAGACAGCTATCAGAAGATTTTTATTGTAAACATTGGTTGAAAGATACTTGTGTGGATATCGTTTTTTTTTCGTACCACGTCTTACTTACCGTTCTGGTTATATACTTATGTAATAACTACTCTAATGATTTTAGGGAAGCGGAAGTTTATATTTATAAGAAGTAAACCCGCATTTGAATAGAGAAAGAGTGGAAAATCATTTAGTAAAAAAACACTTCAGAACACCCAACCGGGATGAAAAACCCAATATCCTCGTCATCGGCACTGGTTTATTGTGAGAGAGTGACGCTCTAGACCATGAGGCCACCAAAGCAGTTTTTATAAAAGCTCCTTCCCACCAAGATCTTAGCATAAGTTAAACCTATGAGTGGCAAAGCTTTGACTCTTAGTGGTGACAGAAAAGTCTAAAGCATTAGGCTTCCAATATACTTGGCTACCACTGACACGGAGACTGGGGTTCAAGTCTAGGCTGGATGTGCTGAAAGTACATTCTGTTTTCCCGTTCCTTCTCCGCTAATTCTAGGGCATTTCATTCACATCCCTACCTCTAAGATCAAGTCGACAATAGCTCCTGCGTTAAACATATGAGTTTAATAGGGCCCCTACACTATCAGTCAGACTGTCAGTACTAAGAGTGACAATATGACTCTCAGTATGCATCAGTATTTACAACTAGACCGTACACAGTCAGTCTTCGTTTTATTATTTTTATGAGTCCCAGCTCCTGCATGCACCGTGTAACAACATGGATGATAAGAAAAAGGCGTGTGCAGTCTATGTTTGCTACTGAGACTGGAGGAAATACTGACGAGTGCGCGCATACGGTCAGTATCACTGTCAGTATTACTGTCAGTCTGCCCCACCACTTGCAAGACTGATGGACTGAGACTGACGTGATCAGAAAATTCTGATCACATCAGTATTTTAGTCTGTCCGTCCATCAGTACTGCCCCTACACGATCAGTCAGCCTGTCAGTATTAACTATTACTTTATTAATACTGACACCCTATTAGGGTGGGAGAGTAGGGAACGTGAGTCAAGGTTAATAATTTTGCAGTTTTTATAAATCAAACATTTTTTTGGTCAAAATTAATCAAATAATTATCCAGTAGAAACATAGAGTTTAATTTCCTTCCCATGGTGATATCAACATTTCTTAAATATCTGTCAAAGGTGTCCTGGAATTTAATAACAACCTTTTCTCTTCATTTAAAAAGGTTTTTAGATAATATTACTATGTTCATGCCAGATATTCAACAACTGTTGATATCACCATGTGAATAAAATTAAGATCTATGTCTGTACTGGAGCAATATTTTATTTATTTGCCCAAATAATATTTTATTATAAAAATGGCAAAATCAATTATATTTTTTTCTAGTTCTCTACTTTCTTACCTTAAAAATAGAAAACAATACTCAACTAAATATGCCATGGTAATCGTATTATCTGAATAGTATGAACAACCCAAACATTAATAGTAGATTACTAGTCGTAATTGGATAAAAAATAGTCTAAATTAACATTTTTGTCTGTCCAAATCGTAGGATTTGAAGTAAAGCTCAGCAACGATTCAGATTATTTTTTTGTGATTTTATGTTGTTGCAAATCTACAAATCAATAGATTTTCATTATATATACCTTAACAACTTTTCTTTATAACATCGGAAACCATGCCATGGAGGCCTTCAGACATTTATCGATAAACTTAAATTATATCTGGATCAAGTCCTCGCTATTGAAAATTTTGCTAACTTGGATATTATGATAATCTTAGAAGTAAGTGCGCTTAGTTTTAAAAGGATAAATCTAAAATAGTTTTAGTAAAACTCAGGAAATTGATATCGAAAAAAATTGGTCTTTTTCTTAAATTTAAGCTTTCCCTTTAAATATTTGTTTAAGCTTTAATTTTTAAAAATTTGATAAAAATCGGATTGGTAGAACTTAATAGTTGAAAGGTATCGCTTCAAGTTTTAAATAATTCTAGTCACTGCCCAAGACTCAAATTCACGGTCCCCTAGACTATAGCTTGACCAATCAGTCAAGGGTATGGGAGAGATGCAGTACAGTAGTTTCACAAACAGGACCGTTTTTTGCGAGACGAATCGGTACCAATGACCCGTGGAACATGACTGTGCGTCTCCCTGGTTCTTCTTACCATGCTGACGCTCTCTTGAAGCCCACGCATGCGCACCACCTCGAACCAATCTCCGGCGCCGTCTGATTGTTGAAGTGCATGTGAAGCTGTCGCCATTGTTATTCCGACGCTGGCATTCGACCAATCAATTATTCATGGGCCCCCGGTAGTACTCGTAGGAGAGGAGAATGTAAGGTGTGGGCGTAGAGGGGGGGGATCTCCGGGGTTGCCTATGGAGACAGGGGAGGAGGTGGGAGACAAAATGGAGGATTTATATAAGAGATCATCTGGAACGGGTTGAGATGCTGTTAATAACAGCAGCAATGGACCACCGCTGTGGTAGGAACGTCTTGTAATGGGATGATCGTGGTTCTGGATCTGAGTCCTGGGAAGATATATATTTGTATCTACAGGCAGATTTGGATGCTCAGAAAGTGTAGTGGACTTTAAATCGGGAGGTTGGAGTCCAATTACCAACAGGGTCGTTGAGAGATGTTTATTTGCAAAGTGATTTTCCGCCCTCCTTTCAGATGAGCTATGGAGAATTTAATTAAAACCATCATGTACTATCCTGATCCTTTAGGTAAGGTATTACCCCCTCAAGTGGCCAAATAGTCTAAGGCATCACACTCGTCTTAGACTGGCCTGCTGATGATGGAGATAATAGGGATCGAATTCCGGTCGGGTCTATTGAGGGTAGTTTTTCTTAAATGTTTTCCCACTGTCCTTCCACGCAAATGTTAACTTACCTGTAAAAACTTCCTTATTCATCCTTAATCAATTAGAGTAATTATCATTTATGCGTACAACCTGAACAGGTATTAATACGTGGTGATAAAAAAAAGGTAAGGTATGGTCCAAATTTCTTAGGAAGGGCCTTATCTAACAGCTAGAAAAATTACAAGATCTTATTTTCCCGTGTTCGTACGTAAAGTCATGTGATAGGTTGCTTTAACTTTTGATAGATATTATCAGGCTACGTACTGAAACTGCAAAAGCTGAATTTGAGTACTTGCTTTGGAGAATATCAGAAGCGCACCATTGTTTTTAGTCTCTAAGTCCCATATGGCAACAGCGTTTATTGACATAGGACTGACCTAACCTAGCCTAGACTATCCTAGCACCAAATAATGAAAAGCTAATACTATTTGCTGAATATATTTAGGAGAATTACATTCAACGTGATAGCTCACTCCCGCCATCAATGTGGGTACATGATGTTTGCCATGTTGCCAATTTGCCACGTTATGCAGTTGTTTTATTATGTGCGCTCTTAACAAAATGTCAATGTGCACTTTTAATCTATATCTTTGTGCGCTTTTGATACGAGGGTTCTTAATCTTGTCCGCTTTCTATGTTCTCTGATATTATCTATATCTTTTTTATTTTATTTAGCACTGCGTCTTACTACCCGCTTGGGCTATACGCTTTAGTACTAATTACGCTAATGGATTAGGAATTGGGAAGGTTGAATATAGGGGAAGTGAACCTGCATTTGCGTAGAGGGAGAGTGGAAAACCATTTAGGAAAAGCCATCCCAGTTCACCCAACCGAGATTCGAACCTCGATCTCCCCGTCCCCGGCAGTCGAGCTTAACACGACTAGCGCGTTAACCAACTACGCCACCGAGGCGGGTTATCTATAACTATAAATTAACACTGTAAAATAATATCAATGTTGAACAAAAAAAAGTTTGCATTTTCTAAAAGGCTCTTTCCATAAAAGTTGGCCTGTAGTGAAATACTGATGGCTGTTATTGACCTTGGAACGTAAAACTCAAAAAATAAATCTCCCTTAATTCTGATTTTATACTTAAATATTTGATACTAAGCTATGTCTAGAAAATGTATGGTAGGCAAACTGACGCATTTGCTATGATTTAGCATACACAATGCGGAGGCAATAGAGACATATGCATTCCCCTAACCAACCTAATTTTAAATTTGAGGATGAAAATATTGAAAAATCAATACTTTATACATGGATTTTTTTCTGTACCACGTCCTACCACCCGTCCGGACTATATATAATCTTTCCTTAAGACTAAATATAATATAATTAGTTATTCAAACCAGTGAGCACGTGGCTTAAGGCATCAGTCTCATCTACTATGGCTAACCAGTGACGGGGGACGGAAAGTTCTGGTTTATAATTTTGGCCGATTGCAATGGGGGTGGTTTTATAAACGTATTTTTTATGGGAGTTTTCCCATACTTTTTCCAAGCTAATGTGGGTACATTTCTTATAAGCTAACCTCCCAGTCCCCTACCGTTTATATTTCTTAATACCTGTTCAGGCTATACGCATATGTGATCATTATTATAATGGGGTAGTGATGAGGAAGGAAGCATTTTAGAGGTAATATTTCCGTATTTGCGTGGAAGGAGACTGATAAACCATTTAGAAAAAAAATACCCTCAGTATAACAGACCAGGATTCGAGCCCTGATCTCCCCACCATCAGTGAGCCAGCCTAATATTAGACCGTTCGGTCACTGAAGCGGATCCTTTAGAATAAGTCGTTTATAATTTTACTGCTTTTTATTTAGAACCACTTGTCATTCACAATCCATATGGGCTGTAAGATTATGTACTTTATGCTAATGTGCTAGGGATGAGTACGGTTGTATTTGGAGTAATTTGTACCCACATTTGTATGTAGAGGAATAGTAAAACATTTAGGAAAAAACATTCTCAGGAGACCCGACTGTGATTTGACTCCAATCTACACTTCATCGGCGATCCAAGATATTACGAGATTGACGCATTAGACCCCACGACCACCAAAGCGGGTAATTTTACTGTTAAATGACTATATATTATATACATATTTTTAAAGGTGCTATCTCCATGCACTAAGCGGGCCAATTTATTGAGAAGTAAAATGGGCTCTTCCCCCCCCCCCAGCAACCCCCCCTCC
>CABFWB010002025.1:116468-126795 GCA_902151455.1 Timema bartmani
GTGTGTGTGTGTGTGTGTGTGTATGTAACAGTGTCAAACGAGATACCGAAAATGTCAACAAGGCCCCTGAGGGAGGGGAGGGGAGCTAGACAGAGAGAGAGATATTAACGTGTAAGAGAGATGGAGGATGCTGCTCATGACAAATTAATGGTTCATTATCATAGCGAATGTGCTCGTCCCCTTTTGATTGGTTGGGTTGACTAGTCCCGTGTATGCTGTAGCTATAATAGGCACTGCATCAACATGCTGTAGGCTTCATGCTTCATTGCGGGCACAATACAGACACAGTGGCTTCTAGACTACACGCGTCACTGGACGGGGTCCCGGGTTTAAAACTCGTGTGGGACCACAACGTGGACAGTATGGAACATGTTTAGTACATAATACAGGTTAATCCACGATATTTTTTAACTTCACACTACCTTTCTTATTCACACAATACTTCTCGGTATAATTTTAATTTGATTCATATTTTCGAAATCAAACAAAAGTAAAGGATTTATGTTTGCCAAATTTGTAAAACTAGAAAGTGACATAAAGTGTTCATTTATTCTATTTACTAGAAAATATGAACACAGAATATTAATTAATTGTGTTTAAGAACCACACGTGTGGGCACACAGTCTAAATGTGAAGCCAATTTATTCTAGTTTACCAATGAGGGGAAGTTTCGAGCTCAAATCCCATTTAGGCGTATTAAGGGTGGTTTTGACTAATTGGTTTTCACTATCTCTCTCCATGAAAATTCGGGTACATTACCTCTAAATTTGTGCTTTCCTTATCCTTAATTCATTATATATATATATATATATATATATATATATATATATATGTGTGTGTGTGTGTGTGTATACAGGATGTTCTGAAACTCCTAGCCCAAATTGCACATATAGCTTGTTTGAACCAAAAGTAATACAAAATCCCTATACACTTACATCCGGAAAGCTATACTAAGACCTTAAAATTGTGTTCAAAGTTTTGGCGTATATAAGTGTACATAAGCGTACCCCTAATGTGTAGGGAAACACTGTGGACTTAAATTACTTACACTATCTTAATTAAACATTCAACTCTAAATGGGCTTAACAAGCTTTCCGTACACACGTACCTAAGGTGGGAGTGTAGGGGAAGCGAGAAAAGCGCAGTGTTCTTAGAGCTCTTATGGCATAATTTTATGGCCAAAATAAATAAAATATTTCTCCATTAGAAATATAGAGTTTAATTTTCTTCATATGGTGACCTCAACCCTTCTTCAATATCTATCAAAGGTGTCCTAGAATTTAATGATAAACCTTTATTTTTTTTTGATTTAAAGTTTCTCGTCTAATGCCGCTATTCTCATGACAGATATTCAAATACTGTTGATATCATCATGTGAAGAAAATTAAACTCCTATATTTCTACTTGAGAAATATTCTATTTATTTTGACTAACACAAGTTTTGTTATAAAAACTGCCCTTGACTCGCGTTTCCTACATTCTCATCTGAATAAATAAAATAATAACTTGATAGTAATAACCCATTAATAAATGTTTGGTTCAATTCTGCTTTGTTGATTGTAGTCAAAACCAAACTACCCTTATAGTTACTATAGCACATTTATATTCCTTACACCCACGTCGGTGGGCAAACGTATTAAATGCCAGGCGCATCTATTTAGGTTTACACTGACGGTGAGGTAGGGGTTCAAAACTCAGCTGAGTATAATGAGTTGTTTTTCCAAAATTATTTCTCATTTTATTTACGTGAGTGAAGGTCGAAGACCTAAATATTTCCTCTAAACTCCTTACTAATACCTACCTTATTAGTGTAGATATGTGGATAGTAAAACGTGGTGCAAAAAAGACAATAGCATGCTGTTGAATACACTGTACTAATAAAACATATGATTCCAGCTTATGATTTCACTTTCATCATATGATCAAAATAATGTTGATAATAGCTTATAATCGAGCCTTCGTTCAGATACAAATTAATTTGAAACATAATTCATCACTCTTTGTAATTTTTATTTGGAACACAAGAAATATACCTTTAAGATTAATTTGCTTTGTAAAACTTACTTTACCAGGGCAAAAAACCTTGAGATAATGTATTTATTAAATAAAATAGGTAACTACGGTGGCTATCTAAGAGAAAAGTTGACTATAATTGGTCCAGTGAGTGTCAATAAAATATTAAGGTGATATATATGTATATATATATAGATACATGATATAAGAAGAAGACATCTGTATGAAAAAAATATTACTTTTGAGATAAATAGCTTATTTTCCATAGTTTGAGTTGAGCCAATCAAAATAATTATGTATATACAACTTTGAAAACAAATAATTCATTTTAAATTTAAAGTCATTATGTTCATATTCACAAGACATAGGCCTGTTAAAAACATTTAAACATCTCGTTGCCCCAGTACAAGACTATTATATTTAAAAAAGTTAAAAATTTTACTCTTTCCATTCTTATACCGCATTCATGCAAATATAATTTAAACTTAAGGCTTCAGCTTACCATAAAATTTTGTAAGATAATTTGTCGTCCATCAATTTTAGATTGCATATACTAAAAATAGTTTAGTTTTTACCATGAATAAGTGAAATAAAATAGTTAAAAGGATGATATATATATATATATACATGATATAAGAAGAAGACATCTGTATGAAAAAAATATTACTTTTGAGATAAATAGCTTATTTTCCATAGTTTGAGTTGAGCCAATCAAAATAATTATGTATATACAACTTTGAAAACAAATAATTCATTTTAAATTTAAAGTCATTATGTTCATATTCACAAGACATAGGCCTGTTAAAAACATTTAAACATCTCGTTGCCCCAGTACAAGACTATTATATTTAAAAAAGTTAAAAATTTTACTCTTTCCATTCTTATACCGCATTCATGCAAATATAATTTAAACTTAAGGCTTCAGCTTACCATAAAATTTTGTAAGATAATTTGTCGTCCATCAATTTTAGATTGCATATACTAAAAATAGTTTAGTTTTTACCATGAATAAGTGAAATAAAATAGTTAAAAGGATGTATGCCTTCAAAATTTTGGTTTAATGTTTTGTTGTGTGCTACTACCGATTAGATAATTTGTGTTAAGGCATATTACAAGAGGAGAAAAGTACTCGGCAAATTTTTCCTTTTTGAAATTTATGTCTAGAGAGTAAGTGTATAAGAACTTTTTTCTCAATATGAATACAATTCATTGAGCTGGATTTATCGAAGGAGATATCCATGGACAACGTGGGATTCAGGAGTACTTAAACCAACCAATTGAAGCTGCTCTATGAAAACTTATGAACTACATCCCAAGGATTGAGCCAAATTACAAAATAAATAGCTTCATCCTAAGAGTCTATAACCTTAGATCATTTGGTAGCGTGTCTACCTACTTAGTTGAGGGTCCCGGGTTTGATTCCCAGCGTTGTCTAAAAAATTATCATTGGATAAATGCGGGTTTTTCCCGTTCAAAGGGATATATAAACGGCCGGGGGCTGGATGTTGTGTCGATTCTAGATTTAAGCTCATTAGATAAGTCGTGTGCTGATACAATCAGTCGATTCAGAAAGTGCATGTTAAGGTGAGAGTGTAAGGAACCCGAGTTATGATCAGTGTTTTTAAAGCTTTTATATACAAACATTTTACTGGCCAAAATAAATAAAATTTTGTTACAATAAAAACATAGAGCTCTTCACATGGTAACCTTAACAATTCTTGTCTAATATCTGTAGTTCCCAAAGCTGCATTAGAGGCGAAACTTTTTAAATGGAGAGAAAAAGTTGTAATTAAGTTCCAGGACATCCTTGAAAGATATTCATTAACTTTTTATCTCACCACGCTAAGAAAATTAAACTCTTGGTTTATACTGGAAAATTATTTTATTTATTTTTACCAAAATAAATTTTAGTATAAAAACTGCAAAAATACTTCCCTTAACTCCTGTTTCCTACACTCACTTCTTAAATACATAAAATACAATTATAAAAACATTTACTCAACAGTATACATAGGCCCCATATATTTTTTCCATGCTTCACATCTTACTACCCGTCTTGGTTACCTTCTTCCCTTCGCACCTTAGTACTAGTTTGGGTTGTACGCATTACAGGCAGTTTAAATTTCGATACTAAAATAACAGAAATTAGAAATGTAGCTTTCATATGGAATGAAACTGCATTTGTGTGTATGTAGGGTGGAAAAAAACATTTTAGAAACAACACTTTAGTTCACCATATCAGGATTTGAACCCCAATATCACCATCAGCGGGAAACCAGACCAGATGATTGACGACTTTGTCCACGTGATCATCGATGTGGATGGCTGTTAAAACAAATAAAAATATATAGGTATACACAATTAAAAATGATGATTCAGAGTAAGTTTTAAGTCAACTAACTAGTTTCGGTTGTAAAAACAAATATTATGTGTTAACCACCCAAGTAAAAAAACAACATGTTTTCAGTATTTTCCGCAACCATCTCTACATGTGAAATGAGGTAATTTGAGCGCAGACAGTTGGTACACACATATCCCCTCCCCTCTTCATATTGTTGAGGCTTCAGCGTCCCATGGTGCGCGAAACAGTACCCACGCCGTTACAAACTAGCCGGCGACTCCCGCATCATGTTTGATTACACCAAAACAAATGCACTCGTATATGTGTGTACGTGGGCCCTAATCTTTTGGGACTGCACGCTAACAATCAGAGACCAAACAGAGGTCAAAATCCCCTCCGAAATCCCTTTGTGTACCACTCCAAACGTATAAAGTCCCTCTATCTCCTCTCTCACCTTTCTCTTTCTCTCTCCAGATGGTTTATATACCCTCACGTATTTAGTTAGGGATATGAAATGCTTTTGCATTCCCTGAAATGAAATTCCTGGTTATTGGTCAGGGGAGGAAGGGGGACGGGGGGACGGAGGCTAGTGGTTAAATCTGAGTTAATATCCGGAAACTGCGTGGATGTTGTGTTTCATTTCGGATCATGCAATTGCGCGCACTGCGGTGCATGTAATCGCCTCATATTAGCAGCCAATTTGCAACTGTAATGATCCCAGCACGCCCCTCTCACAGTTCCTCCGCGGTAGCTTTATCTCCTCTCAACCCCCACTCCCCACCCCCTTTTCTCCCGGTGGCTGGTAAACTAGAAGATATCTTGCGAGCCAATATATCAATTCCAACTCTTGGTCGTAATCCGCGGGGAATATCGAATCAAACATAAAACAGTGGGATCAAAGTGTGTTATCTATCAAGTCTGTGTTGGGTTCTTATTAAGGGTCTCTTTGTTCTGTTATTTGAATCGTGACAGATTTATGGGAGAATTTATGTTCTTTGCGATTCCGACTTTAAGGTGGGAGTGGAGGAAACGCGAGAAAAGGCCAGTGTTTTAGAAGTTTTTATAACGTTTATTTTTTGGTTTAAAATAAATCAAATATTGCTTCTATACAAACATAGAGTTTAATTTTCTTCACATGATGACCTCAATGGTTGTTGAATAACTGTCAATGGTGTCCTGAAATTTCAAGAAAACTTTTTCTCTTCATTTTAAAATATTTTTGGATAATGGCAGATATTCAACAACTGTAGTCACCATGCGAAGAAAATTAAACTCTATGTTTGTATATAGAAGCAATATTTTATTAATTTAAATAAAAAGTTTTGCCATAAAAACTGCAAAAGTACTGACCTTTTCTTGCGTTTACTGTGTCCCCACCTTAATTCTGATAGTGAAGAAGCCAACTGTAAGGTACTGTAAAGCATAAGCCCTGAACTCAAGCTTAACAGATTAACAAAACATCTTTAATTTAACCATCGAGATGAGTTAACTTACCAAGTGGTGAGCTTATTTTCAATGCAATATTAATTAATAAATGGGATATTGTAAAAAAAAATAGTAATTTGACTTCGTTTTATTACTAGTAGACCCTTACGAAAATTTCACACATTCAACCGTCCCCTAACCCCTCCCCCCCAAAAAAAAAATGTAGTTTTTTTTTGGGTTGTTGTAATTAAATACTCAGTGAAGTGTATACACAAAATAGCAAATAGAGTTTATGAATGTGAAAGTATTTACAATTCACAATACCTCTTTGTATACAATATTTGATGTCAAGAATGCAATCATCTTGAATTTTTTTGTTTGTCATTTTAAATTTATAGACAAACAATGTGTTTTAACGTAAACTGAGTATGCTATGTCAGAGGTTGGTATAAAATCCTATCCACTGATAACTTATTCATCGCTGTAGGCTTTGTATTAGTTGAGAAAAAGGGATGTTGACAACATAAATAATCTATAGGATGTTTAATTTCAAGAAACATAATTATTATGTTAGGTCGGAATTTTAATACAATATTTATTATTACTACCCGTTCGGGTTATACGCACAACAATATTTATTCACACACCAACATTTTTATCTTAACTTAGAAAACAACAACAAAAATTAACAAGCTCAGTTTTTTTAAAATTAAAATTTGAAGTATATCATGAAAGATTATTTGTTTTTCATCTATTATAAAGGTACGGTGCAAAGCGCAGACTTTTTTTATATTCTATTTTAAAATAAAGACATTTACTAAAAACTGGTAAAATTTGGGAATTAAAATAACAAATACTGTTGCATAAACACTCCGACAGAAAACCTACCTGAAATAATATACATTGTTACAGAAACACTGAGTAAAGAGAAACATTTCTGTCCGCCAAAGAGCATAAAAATCAATCTCGATTTTCAAAGAGCTCCATAAAATTATTTATATTTGCTTATAGCTCAGAAACTATTGGTTTCATAAAAATATATTTAAACTAAAAGTTTTTGATTATTTAACAGTAATGTAATTTTATTATAAGTTATTTCATTTCTCAAATATGTGCAGAAATATGATCAAAATTGAAGATTTTCGATCATATAAGGTACCATGGTAAAACTAGAATTCCCAATTAGTTTGTAATGCTAAATAATGCCAAGATAAAAAATATAATCAAAATCACTAAAGCAAATTTTGAGAAAATTGATTTTCTCTTTTATTTTTTGTCCTTCAGTAAACTGCCCTTAATTTTATAGCTAGATATCTAATTCTAAAAATTCCTTTGAACAATTAGACCATGGTCAGAGCTATTGTGGCCAGCAAGTTAAGGACTATTATAGGCTCTACCTTCTTTGAAGGCTTAGACCACGGTCAGGTCTCTTGTGTAAAGCAAGCTAAGGTCTATTATAGGCTCTACCATCTTTGAACGTTTATATCACGGTCAGGACTATTCTGGAAAGCAAGTTAAGGTCTATTATAGGCTCTACCTTCTTTGAACGTATATACCATGGTCAGGACTATTCTGGAAAGCAAGTTAAGGTCTATTATAGGCTCTACTTTCTTTGAACGCTTATACCATGGTTGGGCCTCTTGTGGAAATTAAGTTAAAGTCTATTATAGGCTCTATTTTGTTTGAAGGCTTGGACTACGGTCAGGACTATTGTGGAAAGCAAGCTAAGGTCTATTATAGGCTCTATCTTCTTTGAAAGACCTAAACCACTGTCAGGCCTATTGTGGAAAGCAAGTAAGGGGCTAATATGCCATACTAGAACTTCTCAATTTACTCTTATATTTGCTCGCTAACAACACAACATTAACACAAACGACTATTTGACACATAATATAAATTATAGCTAAAGAATAATATAATAAACGTTAACATACCTATTTTATTATTTTAAAAGGTAGAAGATAAGTTTTTATGCCTTTATTAGACAGTATTACATTAGTTTCCCTTCTTTAAAGTTAAAAAAAACTCCAAGAGCAGATTTTTACTTAACATTTAGCGAGGGTAGAAAATTCCTTGTTTAGTTATTTCTCCCCTTTTTTATTTCTTTTTATCCTTTTTATGTTTCAATTTTAAGAACACTCAGAGCTCCGACCCTCTTTCCATTTCTTTTCAACCATTAACTCACGTAAGAAAATAAAACATCTACTTCTACCTTGTAAACAGATTCGAGATAAAAGTTTCTTACAGCATCTTTTTGGATAAAATGAAATAAATTGAGGCAATTATTTGAATATATATATTTTTAATAATACATTTGTAGAAATATAATTATGTAATTTATTATTTATTCACCAGCTATATTAGTACTCTCTAGTTTTGAATTAAATCCCTTATAGCCCTTATAGCCTTATACTATGAAAACTAATCAGTAATGTCTTGTGAAAATAGAAATTATGAGCCCTTATAGCTTCCCGTTTTGAAAAAAAATAATGTGTAATTTAAAACATAAAATAACTTTAAAGCCATTATCATGCAACAACTTCAAAACCAAAGTGATGCTTTGATGAGTAATGGAAAAATTAATTAGTAATTAAACAATTTAAAATAAATGTAGTTCGAATAATTACATGGATTTCATGGAATCCTGTTGCTATAAAGAATGATGATTCATAAATTGAATCTGTAATAGTAAATGCGGATTCAGTATATTAATATGCTTGTAAAATGGAGAAGTAAATTCATAAAATTACTGTGAAAAAAACCTCTGTAAACGTTCTAAATAATTATTTTCTATAAGTCCATGGTGAGCCCATATAATTGTAACACCTGATATTTATAGAATAGCTGTATTTAGTAGAGGGATTTTAACTGGGTTAAATACTGTAATCGCTAAAGGTTGTCATATAGACCCGATATCAATTGTTGGTGATAATTTTCTATGGAAGAAAGATCAGAAAAATGAAATAAAAAATAATACTTCTGATGTATCATAATAAAAAGAGTTATTCCTCATTTCCTTTAATAACTCGATGAGTATGTATATAATACATATAACTAGGGGTGGACGAGATCCACTTATTTGGTTCGAGACGAGATCGGGACCGGGAATTTTAGAATCCCTTACTTCGAGATGAGATCGAAAATTAAAAATGTAAAAATAATGATTTCTAAATTTGCTAATATTACGTACCTTAAAACACTGACAAAATTTAATTTGTTAAATGAATACATAGGCCCTAATAGAAGAAATTTAAACAAATATACATAAAGTTGAAAATTTAAGCAATTTTTTAATAAGCTGCTATAACTTAGGCTACTTAAATTATAAACATTTATGAAACACATATTAAATCTAAATTTACATCTAGAATAGGGTGACATACATATTTATATTCAAATAATAAAGAAAATATGAAAAGAAGTTTAAAATTAAATTAAATATGGAATAAAAGCAATTCCCAAACTTTTCCCGACATTTTCGGGATTACAGAATATATGTTTCCCGACAATCGGGTCGGGAACGGGAAATATTTTTCCCGTGGGAATCTCGAAATTCGGGCATCCCGCACAACCCTACATATAACCATTTCAATCTAACATTTTAAATATATGAGTAAACGTAAATTTGTTTGGAAGAATCAAGCCAATGCAGGTCTTTTGAATATACGTTGATTATATACAATATTATTCACAAAAATTTCACAAACAAATAAATATAATATGCATAAAATAAATTTACAGATTTTATCGTTCCTTAGCCAAAAAACAGATACATTTATTTAAAACTAATGAGATACATGAAACTAAATAATCTACATTGTTGTAGCAACATAATGGAATAAATGGTACGGTGCACCGCACACACTTTCTCTTACTTTTATCTTAAAATAGATATTTGTTAAAAACTCATAAGATTGGTGAAACGAAATAATAGGTCTATACATTGTTGTAGAATCACTATACCAAAGATCATAAATGAAATAATATACACTGTCACTTTCTTACTCGACGTCATTAGGAACTAGGAACACTGTTACAGAAAAATTGAGACAAGAGATATTATCTTTGTCCACGAAAGGGCAGAGGAATCAAATTAATAATCAAAGACCTAAATTAAAAAGTATTGTCCCCTCCTCCTCCTGTACGTGTGTGGGCCTGGAGGTCTGTCAGGATGTCTTTGGCCGAGGATTACTTGTGTGGGCGCGTGATTGACATTAGACTTGGTTTTTTAAAGGTTTATTAATAACTACTATTCTAATACAAATGTGATGTTAGAAGTGAAGTTAAAATGAAGAACTTAGTGAATACAGAGAAGCGAGTTACCGGACGAGGTGTTATGAGGTTTTACCTATGGCCTGGCTGACAGCTAGGCGGTCCCTGCACTGGCGTCGAACCTGGTTTCCTTGGCTCAAGCGGCAGCCCCGACTGGTACATGGTGAACGCGATGACTTAACCCGCGTGGCCCCGTGACCGGCAGCGTGACGACCTAGCTTACGATCTCCCGTAATCAACCAGCCCCGAGGGCTTCAAACCCCTCTTATTTAAACC
>CABFWB010002026.1:0-25386 GCA_902151455.1 Timema bartmani
TGCATGCCCCTAAACCAACCTACTCAATCAGTATGCATGCCCCTAAACCAACCTACTCAATCAGTATGCATGCCCCTAAACCAACCTACTCATTCAGTATGCATGCCCCTAAACCAACCTACTCAATCAGTATGCATGCCCCTAAACCAACCTACTCATTCAGTATGCATGCCCCTAAACCAACCTACTCAATCAGTATGCATGCCCCTAAACCAACCTACTCAATCAGTATGCATGCCACTAAACCAACCCACTAAATCACTGTGCATGCCTTTAAACCAACCTACTCAAATGTGCATGCGCCTACAAAACTAGATACAAGCAGACAGTGCCCTTTATTGTTGATATTAGATTTTAAATATTTCCTTAAATAGAAAGCATGCATGTCATTCTTGTTTGTTTTCCAATTGTTTCACTCTACAAAATAATAATTTGAAACCATCCATCGATCAAACATAAAGCACACATACACAGCCCCCACGAAGACACCTTTGACATTTCGACATGGTTTACAAGCAACCCCTGATATCTAAGCTCAATACAGATGTGCTACCAGCACAAAGCTTAGCCGGAGATTCTGTAAGACACATATTAACCAATATGTCATTATACCTTCTTTGCTGGAAGCCTTTCTTGCGCACATTCTCATATTGTCAATACATAATAAACCATGCAAAGCAGTGTTCTCCATGCTCGTACATTGAGAGCTGTTTTTAATCTGAGTCTCTTGTGATTATTTCAGAAATATAATACAATCATTAATATCAGACACAATTTTTTCTCATAATTCAACTATGCTTATGTCAAGATTTGAATTATTGAGTGTGATGAGTGAATATTAAATACAGGGAATTTGTAAACTAAATCTTCACATGTTGGCAACACTTCCTCCAGTCATTTCTTTCTTGACCTTGAAATCATCATTCAAGAGTTTTAACAGCGCGAGTAAAGCTCAGTTTATTTTTAAGGACTTCATGTTAAGTGCTAAAAAAATGAGTAAAATTAATTTATAATAGTGTTTGAAATGTTTATATAGATAATAAATCTGATATAAATAGCATTTTGTTGTAATATTAAAGCATCAACTCTGTCAAAATTATTAAATAACTGGTACTGTATGGTGTTAACAGAGAATATTTTGTACACATTCGTTAAATTATCAAACACAGAGAAAACAAATTAGTTAACTGACCTTTGTGAACTGTGATTGGGAATACTTGGAGTGAGGATAGGTTGGCTGGGGCGCCCCAATATTGTTTCTTGAGAACTTATTAATTATTTTACACGTTAGAGTTTCATGGCTGTGTGTCCCGAGGCTAAAGATGCTTTGATCACATTTTTGCACGTTATGATAAGAAAAGCGCGGGACGAGCGAGCCTAGAGCCATTAAGGGTGAAGAGCGGGAATTGGATCAAATAACAAGACATCAATGCGGTGCTGACACCTAGTGATAATTAACATAACTAATTAAAACAAAGAATAGAGCACACTTGGCTCTGTGGATATATTCATACTAAACAGGTGCGTTGCCTTCAACAGCCTTTATCGTTCCTTTGTCTAAAAATGGAGATATTTAATCAATACTCGTAGGATAAGTGAAACACATTAATATACATTATTGCAGAAATAGTTCACCAAAGAACAAAAATAAAATAATACACAATGTTACATGCTGAGAAGTAACCTCTCTGTTCCCCAAAAAACATAACGATCCATTACCCAGATCTTAGTTTGATATGTAGATTATATCTATTCCAGAAACTATTGGTTCCATACAAATATATTTTTATTTTCAATAGTAGTACTACAACTTTCCAATACTACGTTATTTAGTATCTAAAAGAGTTACGGAGATACGATCAAAAACCCTCAAGGTTATTTGCCTGGAACAATTATGGTTGCCATTTTGTTTGTAACACTTATCAATGTCTAGAAAATAGGTATGAAATACATAAAAAACATTAAAACATATTTTGAGAAAAATTATTTTTTTCTAATTTCGCCCTTCAGTAAATTACCCTAAATTATATTATTAGCTATATAATTCCATAAACTCCTCGAGGTAATCTTATGAAAAGCCTAGATATAAAGTTTTAGCCCGATTGGTATAAGGATTTCGGATCCAGTCCTAGTGGCATACAGACACAGACAGACGGCATTGCGTAGTCTTTAGGGTTCAGTGGTCGGGTGCACTCGAATTGCGGAATAAAGTATACCTGTCAGCTGGTCTACACGAATTGTAGAACAACCTGTAATCTCATTCAACTCCTAACCCCTAACCCCTAACCTAACTTAACCTAGCCTAATTTAACCTAGCCTTGCCTAATCTAACCTCCATGATCCATTTTGAACAAAGTCATTATGAATTTAATTTTCACTCCACAGTTCCTGTAAGGGTATTACCGAGCTCGGATGAGTTGTAAGGGTATTACCGAGCTCGGATGAGTTGTAAGGGTATTACCGAGCTCGAGATGAGTTGTAAGAGTATTACCGAGCTCGGATGAGTTGTAAGGGTATTATCGAGCTCGGATGAGTTGTAAGGGTATTACTGAGCTCGGATGAGTTGTTTCACAGTTCGTGTGCACCACAGAGGTAATCTAAACGTTGACATCCATCAAAACCTCGTTCAATTTTGTATACGATCACAATACTTTCTCTAACCTAGAGGTGCGAAAAAGTAAAAATGGTTAAGATCCAAATTTTCTTTAGTGATTTCTTTAAAAAAAAAAGCCTACGTGATGGAAACAAACTATGGTCAATTTGGAAATAAGTATTAAAAACTATTTAAGAACACAATTTTTTTTTTTTAATCTTTGAATTATTTAAAAAAAATGTAAGTTATTGTAATCTGCCGAGTTTAAAAAATGTGTCTGTTTATAAAATAAAAACCAAATGTTTACAATTATTAAGGAGGTTGAAAAGTGTATTTATTGTAGGCCAACTAGTTTAATGACTAGATTATAATTATTAACACTTATCTTCAATTTGTATCGCTGAGTTAGGATCTCTTACAGTTTCTCTTTAAAAGAATAACTTTTATAACTGTATAACTTTAGAAACTCAGAGACTGTCTCACGGCACGAAACTCTAACCCTCTTACTCGACTTATTAAACTTGTACAACGTGCAGCGACATATATTTTATTTGTATACTCCACCCCTTCCCCCGTTTCCTTCCTATTTTCCCTTAAGGGGATTCCTTTACAACTTATTTTTGCTTTTTATCTTCTCTTATTATTCCTTAAATTCTGTTCCTACGTCATATTATCCTCCATCTCCGTCTTTTATCCTATCGTACTTGTATCCCTATGACCTGCCATCCTTAGGGTCGTTAAGGGTCCACGCCTCGTCTCCTCCCACAAAGGGGAGCGGGGGAGGTACGAACTACCTGTCCAGGAGAAGAGGAAAATTCTCGGATGGATATATATGTACAGTACGTTGGTTTCATGCGTAGACTGCAAACAAAATAATCCTCCTTATTTTAACGTTTTCTAGCGCACCCCACCCCCGTATCCCTCCCACCCCTCCGACACACAAAAGGGCGCCCTTCCCTCTCCTTCCCTCTCCTTCCCTCTCCTTCCCTCTCCTTCCCTATTCCGTCCATCCTTGCCTTTTGCATCCCCCACGGGTATTCCGACATTTCGATGTACACAACGCTGTGATGGCCGGCAAGTGATCCCCACGGGTCGAATGGGGAGGGTGGGGGATGCTGGAATAGGGTCAAACTGGACAGTTACATTCAAACAGTAGCAGGGTGCCACGAGTCTTTATTATTACTATTATTACTACTATTATCTACTGTCCGTGCTGTTAAAACTGAATGACAAGACTAGAGATGGCAAGCTTTTCAAATGTCTCTTGTGTGCAACCATTTAATGATGTGATATTACTGTGATTTTTATTTACATCAAAATAGTATTCAAACAATGTATTTGACACTTTCATTTGTTTTTGTACAGTAATTTTGCTAATTAATCGTATTGTAAAATTTGTTTCATGAGGAAAACACAGTATAGAAAAGGTGTTTAAATTAGTTGAAAGAGCGAAATTCAATTGTATCGTGTTGGTGATTGAACAGTATTAGTTTTGTGAACATTTTAATAAACTTACTAAGCCCCCGAGTGAAGTTGGTGGTTTGTGAATTTTCTCCTTGGTGATAAAGTTATATTAAACACTAATTAATATCTTATTAAACAGCACATAATATTGAGAGTGAACTATTATTTGATATAATCATAGCAAAAACCGCTGATTGCTGATATTAGCCTAATTTATGCATGAGTCTCGTATCGTCCGTTCTATAATACAGTCAATACAATGGGTCCATTTTGCAATATCATTTGCAATGTCTTGTGGTCTGAAGGGTGACAGTCCTACCCTAGAGAACACGATGGTCAGAAGGGTGACAGTCCTACCCTATAGAACACAACGGCCTGAAGGGTGACAGTCCTACCCTATAGAACACAACGGCCTGAAGGGTGACAGTCCTACCCTAGAGAACACAACGGTCTGAAGGGTGACAGTCCTACCCTAGAGAACACAACGGCCTGAAGGGTGACAGTCTTACCCTAGAGAACACGATGGTCTGAAGGGTGACAGTCCTACCCTAGAGAACACGATGGTCTGAAGGGTGACAGTCCTACCCTAGAGAACACAACGGCCTGAAGGGTGACAGTCCTACCCTAGAGAACACAACGGCCTGAAGGGTGACAGTCCTACCCTAGAGAACACGATAACTTATCGTTGGACGATTCTTAGGAGCATTACAATATATGGACGTATTTATGCAACCAGATGACGGTGAAAGTCTTGCCAACTGTCCTCCCCTATGGTACCCTGTCCTCCCCTGTGGCATCGTCCCCTCCCCTGTGACATCCTGTCCTCCCCTGTGACAACCTGTCCACCCTCGCCAACCCAGACCATTTATTCACTGTGTTGTCACCCTGTGTTTTGAGGTTTAATAATTATATTAGTTTAAAATAAGATAATTTATTCATCTTAAAAATAAAATTAGATATGATGTATTGAACTAGATTAGATAACCTAGTCAAATTAGAAAGAACATGAAATTATTTAGAGCATATTAGATAAGTTTTAAATTGTATTTAAAAGAATCTTAGATTATATGGCTTAGATTAGATTTTTTATTATATAATCTACAAATATTAAAAATTAAATCATTAAACAAACTAGAAAATAAAAACTTGTTGGGCCCTGTGTTAATTAAAAAATAATCCCGACTGGATGAAAAGTAGTGAGTTATAAACACGTAGAGGTCAGTTTGGTATGTTGAACGCAGCAAACGATGTCCTTATGGATGTTATCAGGCCGTGGTACAAGCAGACAAGATCACAGCCTAGAGTCACTTAACGGTCTAACAAATATAAAGATATCACATTCCTGTGACGAGATTTCAGCTTCATTAGTGGAACACAAACATCCTTTATAACATCAGAAAAGGAAACGAACAGGAAGAAAAATAACGATAATACAAATACGATGAAGGAGAAAAAACTAATGATGTGTTTTATTAGCATGTCTTAAGGCTATGTCTAAGAATCCTTGTTTGGACACGCATTTAGTTTCATCCTAATGAATATGTTACACATTATATACACTATCAATGTTTGTGTTAAACTAAGTAGAGTACATACATTGGACGTAGTCGGCTTTCACATATACAATTATTTTGTTTTATATTTTAGTTTTCATTAATAGAAAAGACTCATTTGGTACTTAGATAATATAGTCCCACCCTTTTTCACTCTTTCATGCCTTTTTACTTTTATAATAATTAAACCTTAAGGTGCTATTGCATTTGATATGCTTAGTACGTAATCAAATTATTAAAATATATATTTGTAGTAATCATGATTAAATTATTAGTTTTTAAAATGGTATTTATATTATATTTTACTAATGATTTGCCGGATATAAGATGCATCTCAAGTTAGTTTTTAATCAAACTATAGTTGTGATTATGAAGCTAGCACATTTAAAAGGTCATACTTTTAAAAAACAATATAATTTTAATTTTATTTCACAGCCCATAAAGTTGCTAAGGTAAATTATCCAAGGTAATAAAAACAATCAACCATTTCAAATAAATGGTTGCTTTCATCTAAGTTAGGACTTGAAGAGTGTATTAACCATAGACTATCTTGCATGGTATAGTCAGGTCACCAAAGAAATAATCTAATCTGACTATTAAATGCCCTTAGAAATATAAATAATTAAGTTAAACATATTTTATCATGAAACAACGTTCATTAGATCTCTATTTACAAAAAAAAAAGCCGATAGAGATACAGTGAGATTTACTGACTTGAGCTTTTTTAGCTGCTGCCAAATCAGAGCTTTATATTACAGTTGGTTCTCCCCAAGAGGATATTATTTCCATAGCTTGACGCCGTGTCTGTACTAAAGTTTTCACTATCGCGATGAACACAAACAATAAAATTAATGTAAGACTTTCGGAACGTTCATATTTGCAAATAATAAGTTTACTAGGCGTGTAGCAAGACCAATATATATATATAAATAATGATAGCTCCTTAGGCATACCACCCGCAATCGAGCAGAATCATTCCAATTTGCAGTGGGCCTGTTTGCCAATTTGAATAAGTCTTATTTTTTATCCCATTGTATCAAAAGGTCAGATACAATATGAATGACACGTTTTAAAATAGTTTTAAATGTCGTTAAAATATATTTTGATGTATGAACAACCAAACACGAGAACATTGACCAGGATAATGGAAGCAAGACCAATGAAAAGGCTACAACAATAATCTGTGGATGATCCAAACTTCCAATACACATCAGGGTCTCAATATTACAATACATCCCTTCAGGAGTCCTTCAAACGATGACCTTCAATACACATCATGGTCTCAATATTACAATACATCCCTTCAGGAGTCCTTCAAACGATGACCTTCAATACACATCATGGTCTCAATATTACAATACATCCCTTCAGGAGTCCTTCAAACGATGATCTTCGATAACACTTTAATTATCTGCTCTATTGTATCAGTAAACACTTTACTTACTTTCCATTGACAATGCATTGTGTGTGGAGTAAAAACAATGCAGACATTAGGGTAGTAAATCGTCATACACCATGTACTATCTGTTTCAAAAACATAGCCATGTTTGTATGTAATAAATTATTATACATCAAGTAGTGGCCTAAGTTACCTTAGCTAGCACCTAATAATATACACTAATAGAGTATTAGTATGAATACACTTTGTAATACATACATAGTTATGCTCAGAAGTAGGAGGAAAGATTCCCCGGTACAATTAATATTACTAGATATGCTCATACGTTTTTTATAGGTTGTGACTCTCTCTCTCTCTCTCTCTCTCTATATATATATATATAGAGAGAGAGAGAGAGAGAGAGTATATATGTATATATATACATATACATATACATATACATATACACTTAAAACCAAAACATCAATCCAGAATGCCTTAAAATATTAGTATTCAGTGGTACAGCTTAGTAGTGATCTAATAAAACATTAAAATGTTACAGATCAGCCAGGTCATATATTTAAAAATTAATGCTTTACAGAACAATTCTATCAACAAAAAGAATGTTAGAAAACAGCTTATGTCACCTATTTAAATTGAATATTTGCATATTTTTGAATACGTTTTAAATTTATGATCTATTTTATGAACAACTTAATAATTTCTTTAATAATACATATTTTAGAGGACAGCTTGATAATTTCTTTCATAGTTGATGTCTTATGTGCGAATAAACCGATTAGGTCATAGAACGGGGTGCTAATAAAATAAATGTTTGATAGGACATCGTAGTAATTAATTTTGAAACTTGTTTGAGGGGGTGGTTTTAGTAATTGAATTGATTATGGTGTTTCATGTGACAGCTTATTCCTTTACTTCATAATTAGTATTTTATAGTTCGGGTTTATCATTTCTTTCTTAATGATGTTTTTAGCGACAACTTAAGTCATTTCTTTGATAATTAATGTTTTGTGTAACATGTGACAGATTGCTCACTTCTACCTTACTGAATGCTTGATCAGATAATTTAGTATTGAAGGCTTTAGGCAACGCTTCAGTAATTTAATTCATAATTAATATTTTATAGGACAACTTAGTAGTTTATTCTCAAATACTTGGAGATTTTAATTATTTCATTGAAAACTAATATTTCATAAGCAATTTAGTAATATTGTACAACATTAATGTTCGATTGAACAGATTAATTATATTTTTATCACTTATGTTTTACAGAATGGCCTGATAATTTCTTATAGAAAGATTTTTGTAGACAAGTTCAGTCAAATACATGCTCCATGGAAGTCTTCATTCTTTACAACCTGATTTATTTCCAAACTGCTAAACCTAAAGTGTAACTCTCAAACTACGTCACTCAATTTGGTTGTTTCTCGTACATTCTCATTTACAATTTTAAAAAGATGATTACTAACCAAGTATTTGAATTAATAATAAGACATATTCAAATAATTTCTCTCCATTATATTTTTCCCAGAAGAGGTTTCTTTCATACGAGAACACTTGATATTTTCTATGATATTTTTTACCTCTTTGCAACATGCGTACAGTTTTATTCATGCGTTTGTGTTTTCTTAAATTTGTTTACTTTACCATTCATTTTATTTAAACACGAATTCAATAGAAAAAAAAAAGAATATGTCGTTCCTGGAAAAGTGCCTTCTTTTTTATCGCATTTGTTTCACCCATTCAAATCGTTTTTCTTTGATGATAACTCAACGAAAACGAATGACTTTAATTATAAATATTTGTGAAATATATACGCGGCTTCTTTTCAACGTTTACCAGATACATATGAAGAAGAGCACCTGAGTGTTTTTTACATTGTTAAATTTAATTAGAAGTCAGTCATTCTATTCCTTAATGTGAAGGCAAGTCTTTTGTGAATTCACCAACCTGCCTAAGATAATTATGGCTAAAAACACATACCTTAAAGAGCTGACTAGGCGAAATAGTTAAGGTATTCACAAAACATTTTAAAGACAGGTTTAATTTCTTGACTATTTTAGAAACAGTATAATCCGCCTACCTTGAACTGTAGCGAGCTTACCTTGATGGATTGCTACATGCTATGACTAATAGGATGGGTCATAGTGTAAACCGTTACGGTAAGACTGTCACCACTCAGGGTAAACATAGTACAGGGTTTATTTATTAGTTTACTTAATATTTTATTGCAAGTAATAACAGAACGTAATTAAATAAATGCTAATATGATTGCGTATAATAAAAAGCCCCAATCTCTTTCAAGCCTGTAATTTCACTAACTTTGTTTTACCACACTACTTTCACCCGTGTCCAGCCGGTTTGCCCGCCGATGCAGGTTTGCATACATTACCACCCACCCTAGCTATCCCCATGATTACATTGATAGAATAGGAATAAGGAGGGTACAGTTTTAGGAAGTGTACACGCATTTACGAGAAGATGAATCAAGAGTGTATTTGTAAATAGTGTATCTCAGTACATCCAATTGGGATTCGAACACCAACCTCTCAACCAGCCTTGAACCAAACAATACGAGACTAATGAATTGTTCCGGTTCACAATCCAGACTAGAGTTACATTTCAACCTCCCAGAGACTAGAACTAAGTCCTTCCGAAAAGAGCTAGTCATAGTCTGAGGCACAAATGCTCAACGATCTTAGTCATGGTCATGACAATATTACTAACTTCGATAATCCAGATTAAAAGGGAGGAAGCGAGGATAGTCCAGACAGTGGAAAACAAGACACAATGCAAGGAGATTGAAAAAAATCATGGATGGATCATGCTGTAGAGAAAATGTATGTTTTTATTTGATTGTTCAGTGTGGTATTTGAAGAACCGCAAGACAATTTAATAATCAATTTAACTAGAAGAGAGCTGGATGGTCCTGGAATTTAACTAGAAGAAAACTGAACGGTCCTGGAATTTAACTAGAAGAGAACTGAACGGTCCTGGAATTCAACTAGAAGAGAACTGAACGGTCCTGGAATTCAACTAGAAGAGAACTGAACGGTCCTGGAATTTAACTAGAAGAGAACTGAACGGTCCTGGAATTTAACTAGAAGAGAACTGAACGGTCCTGGATCTGGTGAACAAGAATATCTCTTGAAGGAGACTGGTTGAATAAACTGTCGAACTTCTTTTGCAAACGTTTGGCAATCATTTATTTTCTTATAAGTTGATGAAGATCTATTGCTGGCCGCTTTTCTTTCTATAGATCAGTAATAAGTAAGACCAACTCTAAGGTCCAGATTATCGAGGTTTTTGCTGTACTTGTAAGTTTTTAAAATAATTGCAGTGTCTGTAATACAATTTTTTCCCACCGTGTTTCTTTTAACAAAAGATTACAAAGAAGAATGTTCTTGTGACCACGCACAAGTTTGTTGTGCAACACAATCGCTCCCTTGAATTGTTGAGCCTATAGCTGTACATGTTGTAATGCACGCACCAATCAAGCACTTCACACGCACACACGCTTTGTGATTAGGAACAATGGGGACGCGTCTCGGAACTGGAAGGTTTAGTCGGGTGATTGTTCCAGCCTGGAGGCCATGTACTGGGAGGGGTTGTTTCATATCATACTTGAGAGGGGTGAGGGAAACGTATGACTCATTCATCTTTTGTCACCCTTAAAATTCAGAAGAGGTATTATCTTTCAAGTAAACTATATGGTGCAATATTTTGTGCCTTACTGCGCCTTACGACTGGGATTGTCACATATCTACACTAAAGAGGTGGGAATGGCTGTCCTAGAATTTAGTGTGTTTGTATATATTTATTAATTATTCAACGTGCACTTTCTGGATTGATTTCTTACATCAGTACGTGACCTATGAACTAACTTAAGTCTATACGATACACAGCACCCAGCCCCCCAGCCGTTAAGTCAAAACCGGGAAAACGAAACACACATTTCAATAATGATAAATTATTTTTTTGCCATGCCGGGAATTGAACCCGGGGCAGACTCTCTGTAGACTAAGCTAAGATATCGTACTTTATAATAAATGTACCAATACTTGCGTGGAGAGAAGAAAAAACCATTTAATAAAAAACACCCTCAGTAGAATCGCCTGGATCCAAAGCCCTATCTTATCACCCCAAATCTGACAAACCAAACAAGGTGAGAAACGTCAGAGAGGTGACCTTGACCTCATGGAGAGTAATTATTTAAAACTTAGTGTTGAGTACAACTATTCTTGCAATAGGTTGAATATATTTACCATTGTTTTATTTGATGGTCGTTAAGTCTTTAATAACTATTTTTAGGAACATTGGTTTGAATGATTCGAAGCTGACTATACGAGCAATTCCAAGCGCTAATCCTTTCAATCTTACTTTGAGTGGAGGATTCAGGAAACGTGAGAAAAGGCAAGTGAGTTTGCAGTTTTTATAGCAAAACATTTTTTTCTAAATAAATAAAATATTGCTTCATTACAAAAATATAGTGTTATCCTCTTCACATGTTAATATTAACAGTTCTTTAATATTTCCCATAAGCATATTGGCATTATATGACAAACTTTTGAACGAAGGGAAATAGTTGTCATTAAATTCCAGAACACCCTTAACAGATATTTAACAACTGTTGATATCACCCTGGGAACAAAATTAAACTTTGCGTCTGTATTGAAGTAATATTTTATTTTATACGTATAACCTAAAAAGGTAGTAGCACCTGGCAATAAACATACACAGGATGTTTGGAAACTCAACACCCAAACTGCACATATTTTGTTTGAACCAAAAGTAATACAAAATCCCTCTACACTTACATCCGGAAAACTATGCTAATACCATTAAATTGTGTTCAAAGTTTCAGTGTACAGTGCTGGGTGAGCAAAGCTGTGCAAGCTTGCGTGCACAACAGGTTGCATATACGTTAGGCGCGTGGTACTGCACACCTCGACATCTTGGAGCACGCCAGCAGTACATACCACAATTATTAATAGTAAACAGCACACCAGTCCATCTAGAAAGGGGAATACGTTCTGAGGGTCATCATTAACGGTCCTGTATCACAGAAAGTGCTTGCTAGTATTACATGTTCAGTGCCGCACGCCTAACTCCTATGCAACCTGTTGTACACGCATGCTTGCACAGTTTTGCTCTCCCAACGCTGTACGCTGAAACTTTGTGCAAAATTTAATGGCATTAGTATAGGTTCCCGTATGTAAGTGGATTGGGATTTTGTATTACTTTTGGTTCAAACAAACTATATGTGCAGTTTGGGCGTTGAGTTTTCGAACGCTCTGAATATATGTTAGATTTATTTTGATCAAAAAAGTTGTGTTATAAAAACTGCAAAAACAATGACCTTTTTACATATGCCATACAGACCTACCTTAAATACTATATTAAGAACAGATAGCTTTTTATTTTACCATCATAGAAAAAATACGCCCTTAGTGTAGGGTGCATTCATAGACATATTTAAAACTATGTTGGACTTTTCTTGGGATCAAATATGGACATCCAGACCAATGGTAGTCATCCACCTCATTATTAAATATAAATACTGTTTTAGGGCTGATAATATTATTAAATATTAATGGTTTCGATTAGTTTGAGATATTGAATCATACTATAGTCAAATACATATATTATACGTTTTAGCGCCACAAACTGATTTATTAAAATAATCCTTTACTTATTTGAATTGTTTACATTTAACAGAAGATAAAACAAATGGACTCTTATGCCAGTACTTGCTCCCATTGTTAATTGTATGATTACAGAAGTTGATGGATTAGACCAGACCACGTTCATACGAAGCTTTTATAAAAACATAGATTCCTTGATGATCTGTGTGATAGTGGAGGAGGATTAGTCAAACTGCAATTGAAAGCTCTCAAAAAATTATATTTTACTCAATAGCCAATTATTTATTCACTTTATAGATCAAGGTATAGTTTTAATAACGAATTTTTTATAGTTTTTTTAAGAAAATATAAAATAATTAATTTTACAATGTTATTTTATATATATATATATATAATACATGATTAATGTATATATGTCTATAGAGTCCACCCACGGCAAGTTTTTTAGTTAGTTGACAACTTGTCCAAAAGATATTTATTTTTATCCTTGTGGGAAATATGTTATATCGATTTCAAGTGTTGTAAAGTTGACATCATTTGTAAAAGTGACAATACATATTGATGAAAGTGACAACACTTATTGATGATATGATGAAATTATTTTTTTTTGTTTAACTCTACTGTCCAAAAAGTCCAAAACTACCGGGTATGAACATTAGAAAATATGTTTGGTAAATATTGTACTATCTACATGATAATGATACTTTTATTATGAAAAAAGCGCTAAAAAGTTTCATTGAGACAGTGGTTTGAGCAATGCAATTAAGAAGAATTTTATAGGTACTTATTAATTATTAATTTACGGTATCTAGACATTTTAAAATGGGAAAATTCTTAATAATGGAAATAAGTTCACATTTTCAAATATAAGATTGCCATCGTTTTCTTGAAAATAATTAGATATAACGTTATATGTATTTAGGTAATGTTGCATGCTTTGTATTATAAATAATTAAAAAAAATAAAGTTTGACAGTGAGTAAAGACCATTCACACTTTCGAAGTTAAATCAGTTCTTCAATTTAAAATGGCCCACATTACTTACAATATAGATGCTAAATGCTAGTAAATATTCATCATGACTCAAATAGATCATTTATTTTCTAGATGTCTCTATTCATTGATCATAAACTAGGTCATCATAATACAAATAAAATTGTATTAGCCATAGTACCAAAGCAAAGAATCACATAAATATTTCTTGCATTTCCAAGTTAAAGAATTTGTAGTAAAATCCAACCAAGGATATGTAGTAAATTTCAGCCACATTTAAAACTTTTGATCATTTTCACGAAAATATGCAGTACAATAAATTATTTTCAAATAACTTAAATACTTTTTTACTACTTCGCGTGACTTGTCATAAAAGTGTCTATACATTCACAGATAACGTAAATCATATTTCAGTAATATATAGGTATTTTAAGTTTTATTGAAATAACACTTTAATATGATTTCTCAAATTACTGATTCAATTAAAATGTACATTTATAGGAAACGTTTTTCTTCAATTAAGGTATTTTATCAAATATAATAGTGCCACTAGAATAATTTTAGCCTCCTCATTAAAACTAATAAGTATCACCAAGACTCGATATAAATTAATAATTACTCAATTTTACGTCTCTTAATAATACTCGTACCAGTATATTACCAGCTCTGTGAGTAATACTCATACCAGTAGGCCTATATTACCAACCCTGTGAATAATAGTCGCAGTTGGTTCCATATTTTTGAGTTAAGTTTTTAAAGTAACCGGAATTAAAAGCTATTTTGTATTTTAAGAAGAAATATTTTCTTGGTGACCAGGCTCAACAGAAACCAAATCAATCCTCAATGCAATAATTGAGCATTATTTTCATAGAGAATAGCCACTGTTCACGTGGTTTTAGACGTCAGTCTCACAATATATGTTAAAATACTAATAAATACACCTGAGATTCTAGATCTATTGTTTAGAATTTTAAATTCAATTACCTTGGGATGAGCTTTGAAACAAAATGCTTGTTTGAACGGTCGCCATATTGAAACGGGATACCGTATCACAACACATACACATACACATACACATACACATACACATACACATACATTGTTTGGCCCAGGCCCAATGGATGGATCTGACCAATTTCGATAGAACTTGTACAAGCATTTGTTAGTCATCGAGGAAAAAATAGACGGACAAAATTACAAAAGGTCGTATTAAAGTTGAAACTCAGTTTGCTCGATGAAATACTTAAACATCTGCTTTGGTGGCCACATGGTATAGGGTGTCACTCTATCAACAGACTAGACTGCTGATGGCAGGGAGATCGGGGTTCGAATCCCTGTCGGGTGTACTGAGGGTGGTTTTTTCTAAATGTGATTCTACTCTCCCTCTCCACGCAAAGGCAGGAACACTTTTTCTGAATTCAACCCTTCCTCAGCTCTAACTCATTATCGTAATTAGTACATATATGCCTGTATAGGTAGTAAAACATGGTGATAAAATTTAAATAAAAAATAATCTTAAACAACTGAATTCAGGATTTCATTCAAAAACTAACAGACCAAGCTTCATGTCTACTTCACGGATATTTTGGAGATATAGTTTCAATGCATTGAAAATATTTACTACAGAATTAACTTACAAGTATGAATGTAGATTTATTAAGGTGGTGATTTAGAAGCCGTGAGAAAATCTCGGTGTTTTTTGTATTTCTTATGGCAAAACAATTTTTGGCTAAAATAAATAATATGTGGCTCCAGTGTAACCTGTAACCTATAGTTTAATTTTCTTCACGTGGTGATATCAACAGTTGTTGAATGTCGGTCGTCAATATATTAGCATTTGATGAGAAACTTTTTAAATGAAGATAAAAAGTTGTCTTTAAATTCTAGGACATCCTTGACAGAAATCCAAGAACTTATTATATCACCATGTGAAGAAAATTAAACTCTTTGATTCTATTTGACAAATATTTTATTTACTATGGAACAAAAAATGTTGCTAAGAAAACCTGCGAAAAAACTTACCATTTCTTGCGTTCCCTAGAGCCCCACTTTAAATTTTCAGAGAAGCAGACAGAATATTCTAACACAGCACAACAAAGACTACGTCATAAGCATAACCCCTCACTCTGTTAATTAAAGAACGTAAAGAGCTTAGGTACTTTACAGGTACTTAGTAAAGCTTAACATGATCTGCCGTTACAAAACGGGTCAAACCAGGGGTAAAATCTACAAACGTGGTAGGGCTCATATTATGGTTTGACGGAGGATTGTGATTGCGATGTATCCCTATTAGGTTTATACGGGTGTGTCAATCAATGATTTCAATTGGAGTGGTAAATGCAGCAAACACCAAATCCTGTGCTACTAAATAATGGAAAGGAGAATTCTCTACTTGTCACTTTCCACAGATTTGCTAAATTTGTACTGCTGTAATAGTAAAATAGTGAACTTTTGTACATAATGGCTACTATACATTTACTTGTTATGTTTTAAAATGTATCATTATTGTGTAGCACTAATTATACTACAATAAACAACAAATATAAACATATCATTAAACTGGAAACATCAACTCACGTATGTTGTTACTCGCCATGCACTCCATTCTATCCCCTCTCCAAGACCACGTGACCTAAAGACGTTACAAGCACACCTAACACTCCATTCTGTCCCCTCTCCAAGACCACGTGACCTAAAGACGTTACAAGCACACCTAACACTCCATTCTATCCCCTCTCCAAGACCACGTGACCTAAAGACGTTACAAGCACACCCAACACTCCATTCTATCCCCTCTCCAAGACCACGTGACCTAAAGACGTTACAAGCACAACCAAGAATTAAAGAGAAATTGGAACAAGGCGTCACTTCATAGCAGTCCCCTAATGTTTGAGAAGGATTGGATGACGTCACATCCTGAACCAGAATGTTCCCAGTGTTAAATTTGGATTACGTGGTAGCCTGTTGTGTATAATCGCCACCTGACAGTCGACATACGTTTCCTCCCCTTACTATCTCTCCCCCCCCTTTTCTAAGGTCCCCTCTATTCTTCTCTGGGACAACTATTGTATTTAGCACCCAGGATTGATAATGTAAAACCACTCTTGTTGGAGATTTCAATTGAGGGGGAGCTAATTCATTGGCTCGTTCGTTAAATATAATATAAGATGGGTATATGTTTAGATATGTAATTCTACTAAATTGCATTTCAGCCCAAAATTAGTAAAATAATTAGTACTTGGAATCCTTAAATCAAAGTTACGTTTTATATTCATACTTTATTATTTGCATTATAATTTTTTTTTAGTAAATACTGATAGAAATTTATTGAGTTGATGTTATATGACCTTCTGTTATGAATTCGGACAAGGCCCTTTTTGTTAGCAACTTAGTTTATGTGAGGGTGTGTGTAAAACACACTAATGTTGTTCTTTGTCCCGTTTGGACTTGTGAAATATTTTAAATTGATGAAATTTTAACTCTTTTGTGAGAATAGTGGAACTATGTCATTTCTAGGAAATATTAACCAGCTATTAGTCTCTGTCTTTAATACTTGTTTCTTTTTGCTCTAAATAACTAAAATACGTTAGGAATATAATAATATTCTTTAGTTTTATATCATCCGATATGTTCAGAGGCTTTTTGTTAGGACTTATACCATTATGAGTTTTATGTGAGGGCTGGTAGCCACCGACAACCCTCCTGTTTTATCTGGGCTCAGGACCGGCAACGCTTGAGCTTTTGGCAGCTTACAAAGTGGAAGGGTGTAGTGCTGAAAGGCTGGCACAAATGGCGAGCTTACAAAGTGGACGGGTGTAGTGCTGAAAGGCTGGCACAAATGGCGAGCTTACGAAGTGGACGGGTGTAGTGCTGAAAGGCTGGCACAAATGGCGAGCTTACGAAGTGGACGGGTTTAGTGCTGAAAGGCTGGCACAAATGGCAAGCTTACGAAGTGGACGGGTGTAGTGCTGAAAGGCTGGTACAAATGGTGAGCTTACGCAGATGGCATTGCATTGATGAGCAAAGACAAGGAAGAGTTGAAGCAGATTATGGAAGTCATCAAGCAACAGGCTGCAAAGATGTGGCAATGAGGATAAAACAGAGCATATGCTGATATCAAGGTTGGAGCAAGACCAGGACCCGCTATCTGCAGGCAAGATGAACTTCAAATACCTCGGAGCATGGTTCATCAGAGACGTAATGAAGTGGATCCAACCAGAAAACAGTTGTCTTGTCAGTCTACGGAATACGATGAAATCCAAAGCTCCATCGAGACTAACAAAGCTCAATATTTAGAACACCATCATTCGTCCTATTGTGCTCTATGGCTGTGAAACCTGGGCAGCAAGGAAGACCATTCGAGACAACCTCAACATCTTAGAGAGGAGGGTGATGCGGCGAATACTCGGGCCCTTTAAAGATAATGAAGACAGAGGACGAATGAAGAAGTGCAAAATCACGAACATCTTGAGAAGCCAGTGGGATGGTCATGTGGAAAGGATGGCTGAGGGTGCAATGCACTGATGGACGGAATACCTAGTAAAAAGGTGCCCTCATGGAAGACCTAAACTGCGGTAGTGGGATGAGCTAGGAAAATACCTAACCCAATTGGGGTGTTTAGAGATTAGAAGAGAGCGGCACTAGACCGACCGAGATGGAGGCAACTTGTCGAGGCAGCGTTTATAAGTACCTTTTGTACTTTCTTTATATTGCCCGGTCTTCTTTAGGAAGGTCGTTGAAATTTGTACTCCATTTTGGAATATTTCTTTGTTAATATATATAATTTTTTATTTTATCAAAAATATTTCTACACTAATTATAGATAATGCCTTACCGCTTAAAACACAAAACCATCTTCTTTTAATGACAGAGAACTTCAGCAAACAGGGTGAACATTCTCTTAAACTGAATATAATTAACTAATGTTGCTTTACTATCTGAATTCCTGGTTTATCGAGCTTATCTTCTGTATTCGTTGGGCTCCTGCAAGTTCTTTCTTTATTTTGAGTTCTCTACACAATATACCATAAAATAAACTGCTTGCCTACACTAACAGTCTTCCCTCTGTCACTTTGTTTTTCTTGTACCATATATATGCTTCCAAGCTGTACTTTTCTATGATTATATCAATAAAGGGCTGCAAAAAAAGTGTTTAGCTTAAAACTTCATTAAACCTGATAAATAACGTCATTTGTAAGTTACACCAAATCCAAAAATGTTCATTAACCTTAAAATAAAATTAATTTTAATTTAAGAAATCTGGAAACTTTTAACTAAAACTGAATACACTATTGTCAGTATGGTATCTTCTGAGAAATGTTTAGTGAATATTCAAAAGCCTTATTTATTACAATATTTGGTAGACGGGAAAGAATTATATCTATTAGATCGAAAAAGATTTAAAAAAGTATCTTTTAAATTAATGTGCAATAAAAAAAATACTAGCTTCCGCTCATGTGGCCTACTTTTCGGCGTTGTAAATATATTTAATATATTGTATGTAATATAGCGGGAGAGGGGGGATAGTCGGATTGGACACACGCAACTGAAGGGTAACATATTCATTTATATCGTTTTTATCAAATCAAATCCTGGTTTTATTGCTAAGATTGGGAAGGGGTTTGACACATTTTACTAACTAGCAATGTAAGTATTTCTATCTACAGCGTTGTTATAAAACTTAACCTTGTTTTAATAATAATATGGTAATGGAGTTGAACAAATATATTCATGTAGTTTGATGTTAGGGGGGGAGGGAGTTAAACACTCCTAGCAGAATGGCTCCGGACCTCTCCAGTATTTGTCAAATTGGTAAAGGAACAATGGCTGAGTGACACGGGTTCCCGGAGACAAACAATGGGTACTCACAAATAAAAGGGTTGATGAAGTAGAGGGGGTAGAGTACAATGGTGAGACTGGGGGAGATGCCAGGAAGAAAATGGGAATAAACTCCAGTTATTCCCATTGTGATAAAGAAAACACAACCAAATTCTATTTTTATTAAATAATAGTATATATAGTAAATAATATCAACCCCTTGCTTTAAGGATTATTTTATATCAATTTTAAATGGGTTTTACTCACTCATATATAAAAATTATAAAATGGTTAAATTGTATTGTTACGTAGATTCTTGAAAGATATGTAGCTTGCCCCACCAAACCTGTAAACAAAACATGAAAAATAGAAACATAAAAAAATTGTTTGGATTCTAGCCATACTCTAGACTAATATATTTACAGTTCAACAATATAAATAATCAATTTTTTTAAAAGCAATTGGCTTTATCATGTTTTTATTTATATTATTTACTTACCTATTCTATATTTTTATTAAATTAAGAGCTCATTGCTACACCTACAACTATACCTCCATATACCCTATCTTGAGCTAGTTCTATCCAGTCCACCTCATTATACCCTATCACTTTCAGGTCCATGCTAATGTTATCCTTACATCTGAATCTATGTCTTCTCAATGGTACCTTCCCATTGGGTTTTACAATTAATACCTCAAACGCGATTCTAGTTTCTCCTATTAGAGCAGCATTTCCTGCAGATCTTAACCTGAAATTTGTTATGACAATAGCGTTTGTTGCTGACGAACACGCGGTGTTCATCTCGTCACTATGCAACTTTACCGACTCTCCATTTTCCGTATCTGCTTTGGACCGAGTAATTTAATACAGATAATTTATCATCACACATAAATAATAAGTACGAGAAAAACTAGCCCAAATGTTTGATAAAATTTAACTCTTATTATTTTTACAATAATACAACATTTTTGACATGGAGTCAAAGTAATTTGGGGTTGACAAATTGTAACTGACGTAATTAAATTTAGTGGATTATTAAACAATATAAAATAAAAAGTTGTTTGCCCAAAGTTTTAGCTGATCAACCAGTTCTTTGTTTAGTACATACATTTTACATTTAAATAGGACCTATCTATCTAGTGTAAGCGCTTAAAAAATATTATTTAACTGTAGACATGATAATAGAGAGGGGAATACAATCTACTGGTAGCAGAAGTGAACGTCATGCAAACTGCAATAACTCCCTGGTCTGGGTTTGTTGTCTCTCTCTATCAATGCTGCTTACCTACTCACCCCTCTCGACTGATCACTAGTTAACACTGGCTGTGACTGACTACAACTGATCACTAGTTAACACTGGCTGTAACTGACTTCAACTGATCACTAGTTAACACTGGCTGTAACTGACTACAACTGATCACTAGTTAACACTGGCTGTGACTGACTTCAACTGATCACTAGTTAACACTGGCTGTGACTGACTTCAACTGAACACTAGTCACTAGAGTCTAGACAATTCGACTGAACACTAGTCACTAGAGTCTAGACAATTCGACTGAACACTAGTCACTAGAGTCTAGACAATTCGACTGAACACTAGTCACTAGAGTCTAGACAATTCGACTGAACACTAGTCACTAGAGTCTAGACAATTCGACTGAACACTAGTCACTAGAGTCTAGACAATTCGACTGAACACTAGTCACTAGAGTCTAGACAATTCGACTGAACACTAGTCACTAGAGTCTAGACAATTCGACTGAACACTAGTCACTAGAGTCTAGACAATTCGACTGAACACTAGTCACTAGAGTCTAGACAATTCGACTGAACACTAGTCACTAGAGTCTAGACAATTCGACTGAACACTAGTCACTAGAGTCTAGACAATTCGACTGAACACTAGTCACTAGAGTCTAGACAATTCGACTGAACACTAGTCACTAGAGTCTAGACAATTCGACTGAACACTAGTCACTAGAGTCTAGACAATTCGACTGAACACTAGTCACTAGAGTCTAGACAATTCGACTGAACACTAGTCACTAGAGTCTAGACAATTCGACTGAACACTAGTCACTAGAGTCTAGACAATTCGACTGAACACTAGTCACTAGAGTCTAGACAATTCGACTGAACACTAGTCACTAGAGTCTAGACAATTCGACTGAACACTAGTCACTAGAGTCTAGACAATTCGACTGAACACTAGTCACTAGAGTCTAGACAATTCGACTGAACACTAGTCACTAGAGTCTAGACAATTCGACTGAACACTAGTCACTAGAGTCTAGACAATTCGACTGAACACTAGTCACTAGAGTCTAGACAATTCGACTGAACACTAGTCACTAGAGTCTAGACAATTCGACTGAACACTAGTCACTAGAGTCTAGACAATTCGACTGAACACTAGTCACTAGAGTCTAGACAATTCGACTGAACACTAGTCACTAGAGTCTAGACAATTCGACTGAACACTAGTCACTAGAGTCTAGACAATTCGACTGAACACTAGTCACTAGAGTCTAGACAATTCGACTGAACACTAGTCACTAGAGTCTAGACAATTCGACTGAACACTAGTCACTAGAGTCTAGACAATTCGACTGAACACTAGTCACTAGAGTCTAGACAATTCGACTGAACACTAGTCACTAGAGTCTAGACAATTCGACTGAACACTAGTCACTAGAGTCTAGACAATTCGACTGAACACTAGTCACTAGAGTCTAGACAATTCGACTGAACACTAGTCACTAGAGTCTAGACAATTCGACTGAACACTAGTCACTAGAGTCTAGACAATTCGACTGAACACTAGTCACTAGAGTCTAGACAATTCGACTGAACACTAGTCACTAGAGTCTAGACAATTCGACTGAACACTAGTCACTAGAGTCTAGACAATTCGACTGAACACTAGCCACTAGAGTCTAGACAATTCGACTGAACACTAGCCACTAGAGTCTAGACAATTCGACTGAACACAAGTCACAGCTCTACTATACCCGGTTTTCTGTAGGAAGAACCTTTTCTGGTTATTACTAAAGTTAGTAAAACAATTATAAAAATTAATATTATTTAAATTGTAAAATTACACTTGTAAATAGGAATTGAGCCCATGTCAAGGTGTCATTTCTCAATTTAAAGAATATAATATTTAATTGCGGCTACCACCGTAACTAACAAATATATCTTTGCTATTTAATCCATAAATTCTAACATGTCCATACGTCAAGTCTTGTTATCTGCATCTGTCACTTTTGATAGATCCAATCAATTCCTATAAAATAACAATAATAATTTAGTGAAATGGTGTCAATGTTAGCCACAAAGACGTTGTGAAGGTTGAAAGACCCTTCGTATGAAAGTTGGACTTTAGTCAGATATAGGCGTGATGTTCTAAATGAGGTCATAAGGAAAGAGAAGGACTGATTCGATCCAGAACACGTGCAGTATTGAACAAGCATCAGCTAATAATGATAGTAATTAACTCTAATTAAGGATACCGACAGTATATTATTTCTTGGAACATTATTAGAGGAATTGATCACGATCATATAATTGATCATGACGTCACGGTAGCCATGCCATTCGTTGGCAAGAAACGAGAGGATTATCTCCTTATGTCGGGAAAGGGTTGTCAAAACCAAGACTCCTGTATAGCTCTCCTGACCACTTGGCAGTTAACTGTCATGGCAGCTGGTTTTCGTTTGGAACCAGACATGACTATCGATAGTTCTTGTGTTCTCTTTTGTTGGATCATCCAAGGGGAGGACGAGAGAAATCCATTTTAAATGCCAGCAAACTAAAAGTAAGTTAATAAGAAGTCCTAAACAAACCTTACTAAGTTAGCAATAATAAATGTTACTACAAAATCGAGCCACATTTCTCATATCGTGTATTACAGCTTAGAAGAAAATTTCCGAAAATAGGTTTTCAGTAAACTATCATATTTACGTTTTCCTCGTGAAACAAACACACCATCTTGTTAATCACAATAAACACTCCTTATGTATTATACATTTTTGAACAAATTTCAAACATATTTTAAACAACTTTCAAATAATAGGCTATTTGCAAACTACACTAATAATATTATTATTAATTTGTAAAAATAAAAACCTATTCTTATTTATCATTAAAATCTATTCCCAGATCCCCATTTTTAGCTCAATCTTTAAGTCCAATTTCCTTTCAAATCTTCTATAATTTAACATAAGTAATCTACCTTTAAATAAATTTATTTTATAAAAATGAAATAAATTATTATTGAAACAAGTTGTCCCGATAACAATTTTGAACAAAATTGTTAAAGCTATTTCCAACAAAATTCAAATTTTACACAAAAAAAAATCAGTAGACTTTAAAATGATATTTTTAGAAAAACCAATATGTATTTAATGTTTTATATACATACTTATTTATAATGTAAGAAAATCAATATATCCCCATTTTAAACCAAATCACAAGAGCCATTTTTTCAAATCTTCAAATTATTAAAAAAAGTTTTCCTTAAAGGAACGTTTCCTCAAAAAGAAAGTATACGGTTTTATTTGTTATGCCAAACACACCCCGCATATAATATAGATATATATTTCAAACAAAATCATTTGAGCCATTTTCAAAAACTTTTGAATTTTCGAAAATCACTCCTTATTAAAATACCCTTGTACAAATACTCTTTGTCGTGGGCATAGCAACATTTGATGAGAAACATTTTTAATAAATACAAGTTTTCACCAAATTACATAAAACCTTTGACATATATTCAACAACCGTTTTGTTAACTCTGTGGAGAAAATTAAATATATGGTTCTACTTTGCCGAAAAAATTATTGATTTAAAAACTGTAAAATAAGTGTCCTAAGGTAACAATCCTTACTATTCACCCCTAAGGTGGATCTGAAGGGTCCTTATGGCAATCATTCCCTCCTTTTTCCCCCCTTAATTGACCTAGAGTGTAAAAAACACCTCATCAAACAAGCAAAGATAAAATTTTACAAATTAAAATAATAGTGGAACGTGGTGAAATATATTTGGACAGAATATTCCTTAGAAACAATATAGATGTGGGTTCTCACTCTTATGATTGTATTCATCAACTGATTGCAATCCCTGTTCATTTCAATGAATAAATACAGGCATGGCAGGTGTTGGTGATATTCAGTCGCTATTTTGAAATATTGCTCACGGAAGTGTCACATACAGCCCTCATTTATTTGGTGATATTATATTGTTTTCCTTTGAACTTGGCCACCAGTATGGCTGCTGTTCGTTTTATAATATAAAGTAACAATTCTGTTAATATGACAACAAACACTGGCGCTAGCGCTTTCTTCTCGCTTTATATTTATATATTTTATATTAATGTTATATTGTGCCTGGATAAATTTATATGATGGAGCCATTTGGTAGTTTTATTCAGATCTCTTGTATCAACATATTTTTGTATCCATGCGCTGACTAATAACAAAAGACAGCTTAATATAATAGAACGAGTAATGAAGGGGAGCTTTAATAAAGTTGATGGACATTTGGAGGAAGAGAAGCTGGAGGAAGAGAAGCTGGATGGAGAGAAGCTGGATGGAGAGAAGCTGGATGGAGAGAAGCTGGATGGAGAGAAGCTGGATGGAGAGAAGCTAGAGGAAGAGAAGCTGGAGGGAGAGAAGCTGTATGGAGAGAAGCTGGATGGAGAGAAGCTGGATGGAGAGAAGCTGGATGGAGAGAAGCTGGATGGAGAGAAGCTGGAGGAAGAGAAGCTGGAGGGAGAGAAGCTGGATGGAGAGAAGCTGGAGGAAGAGAAGCTGGAGGAAGAGAAGCTGGAGGAAGAGAAGCTGGAGGAAGAGAAGCTGGATGGAGAGAAGCTGGATGGAGAGAAGCTGGATGGAGAGAAGCTGGATGGAGAGAAGCTGGATG